>CM031705.1:11935665-12173165 GCA_018466805.1 Hippocampus abdominalis | reverse complement strand
TGGTGGCAGGCTCTTTCCCCTTCTTATCTGTGGACAGGTGGAAAAACAACCAGTATTCTTCCATAATCCTGACTATACACCTCACATGTACTTTGATGTAACCATTAGTCATTGATAAGGCGTGACTTGTCGATCAAACTTGTTTTTTTATCGAGTTAAAAAGTTGTGGTGATGATACTGTCCAGTAGTATTTATTTTTATTTTTTTTCAAATGAGAATGAAAAATGTGAAACATAATGATCATAACACAAGGGATGCAGAGTAAAGTGGGCTCAAACATGGAATGACAAAACTATAATAATTGTGTCTGAAAGCAGTTGTTGCCAAGCTAAAAATGCAGACAAAAACACTTTCTAATTTATTGCAGCACATCATAACAACCTCCAGCTAGCACTCAAAATGTATGCCCTGCATAGGACTTTGATTAATCTGATTGGATGCTCAAAAGTCTATCAGTTCTAATCCATAGACAGAGTATTGGTGCTATCAATAAGCAAGGAAATCATTCTAATAAGAAAAATATCCAAATCAGTATTAACATCAATGGTATGATGATCATAAACAGTAGTGTGCCGTTATGTGTAGTGCCTTTAATAGAATGCCAAGAAAAATGTACACGCTACAATTACAAAAGGCTTCAGTAGAAATTCTATCAAGTTTTGCCCTAGAGTACATTTTTATCAGTCACACACATAGTTGTGCAGTAATTGTAAATAGAATGCAGTGAAAATACATCCTACATCCGAGACCCATGCAAATGCATGCATGAATTTGCACAATTAACTAGTTGGTGAAATTATACAGAATTTACCAGGGCAATAGCTAAATGTATGGTATATAGGGCACCAACTACTTTTGTATTTGTAAAATCCATTTTCTTAAAGAGCCGAATTAAGTGAAACGCAAAAAAAAAAAAAGGCAGTACAATGAAACTATTCTACAACGAAACCTACATGGGCGAAAATACCCCCTCGTGTGAAAAAATCTTCTTGCATTAACACCATTCACACTTTCCTGCCCCGGTTGCGTTATACAAAGTATTTTTCTCTGCTCTTGCCTCGCGACGAGATTCACTACAACGAAGTCTAATCCAACAGTGACCTCTACTGCTGTGTTCGGAAACGGCAACAGCAACCACCACACTGGTTTACACATGCGCAGTAGTCCAGGAAGTATTTGTTATTGAAAAATAAGCAAAATAAAAGACATTATCCAAGAAATTGATGTAAGTGAAAGTGAATGCTGATCGTAAATTTTGCAATTTCTTTCCCTTTTTTTTCTTATGCCATTTCCCTTTTTTTCCCTTTTATCCTTATGAAGTGTCAAATAAGTGTATGCTCATACTTATGCACTATTGGAATAAAAATAAAGAGTACACATACGTTTGTGTGTGCGTGCACACATACGTTTGTGTGTGTGTTGACATCTGAGATCAAATTTGCTACAGTGAAAAAACCCCTGTTGTGAAAAATTTCTTGCTGCAAACATGATTTCGTTGTAGAGGAGTTTCACTGTATACTGATTGGCAGCCAGTTCAATTGTGTACCCCATCTCTGGTCCACAGTCCGCTAGGATAGGCTGTGAACTTGAACAGGATAAACAAGCAGGGGTGTGGTGTCAATTAGACAATTTGGTACAACTCCCGAACGACCAGTCCATTCTAGGCCGACATGGCCCAGCAATTTTTTTAGTGGACAACTTATCATGTTATCAGGTTAGAGGGTGTATAAAACGGTTAATGTCATTTTTTAAATGGGCCTCACCTCCTTTATAATCTCCAATACACACAATCATGACATCTTTTAGCAAGCCATAGAATACCGATCAACAACTACAAGACAATTTATAAGCCTGCACGCACAACGAGTGATTTATACCTGGCCTTTCTTACATGACTTGTCTTTTAGGAACGTCATATTGACATTATAATTATTGTTGTTATTACTGGTAGGAGTAAACTAAGTAGTGAAGGTCACTTACAGAGAGTTTATTGAGCGACCGGATGACCCCAGTCATGGTGGTTGCAGTGACGAGGTGGTGCTGGTCTTGAAGGAAGAGGGGGAGGAGGAGGTGGAGGAGGAAGATGTGGTGGTCTTATTGGGAGAGAATGAGGAGAAGAAATTGAATGGAGTAAGAACCAGCAACAACCAGCCCAGTCGAGTTGTGTGTCAGGTTGCTGTCGGTAGACAGTTGTTTTATGAGTTGTATGTTACAAAAATGAGAAGACTTAAAATCACTGTCACCGCTCATTGGTTGGTATTCGGCGCCTTCGTTGGCGTGCCTCTCCATCGCAAATTCCCAAGTCTGATAAACAGTATAGATAAGATAAGATAAGATAAGATAACCTTTATTTGTCCCACACTGGGGAAATTTGCATTTTTAACTCATATGTACCTAATATTACATCACAGATTTTCCTCTACATTGCAGGATTTTGCACTGATCATTTTTCTACACAAACTAATATTACCGCAGCCTCACAAAGGAGATTGTTTCACACTTAAAAAGAAAAAGAAGAGCACGGTGTCTACTGCAAAGCAGAAGCTTACAAAACTGCACGCCTCCCTGCCAACACAATGGCATCAACATTGTTAGATAATTTAATATAGCTTACCACTGCTAATTAGAATGTACTGTAATGCCCCCACAAGTGGTGAAGGGTAGACACAGCCGCCAGTGCAGGGTAAGCATTTGACCTTGACTATTTGCTTGGGTGGCAAGGCCCCATTAGTGGATGAATTACGAATGGTTCGGAATGTTGTATAGCTGTCCTGTTTCAAATGTCTATACAACAGCACATGGACATTGGGGACAGTGTCTCTAGGATTGTAGATTTTTAAGAAAGGGGACCGGAGGGTGTGTTTCAATTACAATGGGGGGGGGGGGGGTCACACTACTCAGTCTGTCTGGTAAGGTCTATTCAGGAGTGCTGCAGAGGTGGGTCCCGTCGAAAATGGAATCTCAGATCCAGGAGGAGCAGGGCGGTTTTCGTTCTGGCCGTGGAACAGTAATCCCCCCCCCCCCACCCCCACCCCACTCCGAGGCTTCTTAGAACATCTTAGAAATAGCTCAAAAAGGTCACTTGAAAAGGGCCAGAGGGCATTGGAATCACAGCCTCTGTTTAATTTTGTAACTGGAACATCTTTGTAACATGCACGGGAGAGACACGACAATAATCACATTGAAACTGAATGCGCTTGAAACCTTTTGCATGTTTTTAATCTTTGCTCAGCTCAACATGTTTGTGTCTCAAATTTTTTAATCTGCTTGTCACTCTGCTCTTTATTTTGTCTATAGTTGCTTCTAAGATACGATACTTGCAAGAGTATCACAACCGTGTGCAACACAATATTTATCCTGTGCCCTCTGGAACTGACATTGCAAACACACTGAAATACTTTTCTCAAACCCTGCTCAGGTAAGTACATTGCTCTGGAACCAACAGGTAACACATTTCAAAATGTCTGAATTTTTAGACTTGGTCAGATATATATTTTTTCTTTTTTTTTTTGTGTGTGTGTTCCTGTGGCACCAATTTTTGACACCATTACACAAATAGAATAGATTAAAAAAATAAATAAATCAAAGAGCCAAATGAAGCAAGCCGACTACCATTGCTCTCAAAACGCAAGAGTACTTGTAAAAACAGCTGAGGTGGAGCTCCAGGATGTTTATCGATTCAGTGGTCAGCTGCTGGCCGAATGCTTCCCTGCTGTGACCCTCCCCGAGGGGCCTAAGGGAGGGCTGCTCCCCAGTTGTGGGGTCAGCCCGCTCCCACGGGTGCCGTGGAAGGCGGAGGAATAACATCCTCCTCCAGCGCCGGACAAGTGGGCAGCCATTTTGAACACAGTAAATCCTCGCTGTTTGTCATCCCTCCTCTAACGACAGGATATTTCTGCACTTGACTCCATCGAGAAACTAGTGCAGTCTTGACATATAAAATGGAGGAATTATTGAACTCTGCCCCATGTCACAATCAACTGAGTGCAAAAAAAAAAGAAAATCTGGTTGATTATTTCTCTGTTGTAACAATGCTTCTTAACAACACTTTTTTAATGCTGTTTGATTAGAGCCCGTATTAAATGTGTCTAATCTGCTTTTGCTACTGACTCTTGTTTCGAGTCGTTACAAGTCAGCTAGGCAATGTTGCATTGGTCATGTCTGTACTACCAACACCCACACCCAAGCCGATCCCAAAAGTGTTCAAACTGGGTTGAGGTCAGAGCTGTTGGGAAGTCACTCCTCTCTCCATTCATTCCATTCTACTCTAATCAATGCCAAGACGAGGGAGCAAAAGCTGTGTCATCTTGGAGGATGGAACGACACTGTGGAATCTCATTTTGATATCTCGCTGAGATTTCCTTTAATGTTGACATGGCTAATTTTCGGAGATGCCCACCTTAACATCTCACTGCCATCAATGTGTCTGGTCGTGATTTTCATGAGTTGGAGGGACCGTAGATTCAAAACATTAGTCAGTCTTCCAGTGATATACAGTGTATTGTTACGACAGAGAAATAATCTCAACATTTATTTCAGATTATCCAATATCATTATTTATGTTCACACCTAATTGATTCTTCCTGCTTTGCTGTGGCTTGGTCCAGTATGATCAACCACTGTACTGCTGCTGCCGTGTCTTTTGCACAAATACAGCAGAATAGACGCTGAAAGACCTGACAATCTGTCTCAAGTGACGATGTCATCGAAGTGAGAAAAGGAATGACTCAATCCTTTTTTTCCGGCAAGCTTCATCCTGCCCGCCATTATAAAGGCAGAGGAAAAGCTTGCATGTTCACATCCTTTTTTTTCTGACCATTTTAGCAGCAGAAAAAGTATGACTATGCTTTTAATTATTGCAACACATAGTCCGTTTTTTTTTTTTTAAGTTGATAGTCTAGGATTGGACAGCCAATGTCACATGTCTGTATCAGTGCATTTCTACATGTGTTTAATGTGTATATGTTTAGACTTTTGTGTGCGTGTGTGTGTGTGTGTGTGTGCGTGCGTGTGCGTATGGATATGTGTGTGTGGATGGGTGTGTGTGTGTGTGTGTGTGAGTGTGTGTGCCTGCGTGTCCAGTCCAGTGTATGCGTGCGAGTGCGTCTGTGTATTGTTCATGGTTCAATTCAATAATGTATTCTGTAAATGAGAAATGGGCAGTGAAAAAGTCAGAGGTACAGTCTGTGTATTGACTTGATTTTGTAACATAGATATACAGTGGATACAGTGAACATACCCCTGTTGAAATAAAAGGTTTTTCCGATGGGGAAAAAAAGGTTAATAGCCCCCAATAAGTCCCTCTAATTTAAAAAAAAAGGTTTTTTTTGTTTGTTTGTTTTTTACTCAGGTGAATTTTGGAGCGGTCCAGGAAAAAGACAGACCTGAATCCAATAAAAGAAAAAAAAGAACAAAATAAAGAGGGCTGCGGACAAAAGATACCCTCAAAACATATTTAGCACTACCAACAAATATAAAAATATATCAAAGAGTACAAAATAAATAAAATACAGAACTCAAGCTGTCTTATAAAAATAGATTTTTTTGACATGCATTTTCTGCAGCCATCTCATTCTCTGTATATTTAACCGTAAATGTGTATTTTCCAACTTAATTGAAATATTATATATATATATATAAAAAAAAAAAAAAGATTTATCATGGTAACTTTTTTCCATCAGAAAATATATATATATTTTTTAGAGGGGTGTGTTCACTTTGTACATCCACTCTGTGTGACTTAGCAGTATAACTTTGAGTGGACAAGTCATATAACGTTCCGTTCAGCTGCAAAAGCTCAAAACATGTAACCTGTAAAAATGTTTCATTTAACCCCCGCCCCCAACGACCCCATTCTGATTTACCGCCCGAATGTCGCTATTAAGAAAGTGGCCTTTTTACAAAAAGATGCATCAGCCTTTAAAATCTGGGATGAATTCTTTGCCAATAGAACCGTTGTAGTTCTTCATCAAATGTGCAATCAAAGAGCAATGCTCTCTGGCCCCCTCCCTCCCTCCTCCACCCGAGATGCTCCACACTCAACCCGACAAGTTTTTTTTTTCTTTTCTCCCCCCCCTCCCCTTAAGATTCAATATGTCCACCACCTTCCCCAGGGGACAGCAAACACAATTGTCCATCCTGCATTAGCTCACAAACATAATTGTTACCAGTCATCCCCTTTGATACAACCTATTCCTTTGTCATTCTAGTTTCTCCTCTACCGTAGACTAGTGGCATTTATTTTAGAAACCTGAATCCATATGCCTGTTGGATCTCATTATTTTTCCTGATGATACTGGTGCAGTATCATATTGTATGCATACGGACATTATTTCTCTGGTGCAATAAACATGTGCTGTGAAATCGGAGCACTTGATCTAACCTCACACACATGTTTATTACTGGCTGAAGCATGTTTCAAAAGTGTCACCTCTGTATTTTCCCTAAGCCAATTTGGTGTCACTCCCATCTTTGACAGCCCGACTAAAGACAAGGAAATTTCAGTTGTTGTTTTCCTCCCCGCAAATTCCCCTCCCGCCCATTGGCCTTTTTTTTTGCATGGTAGCCGTCGCTGATTGGATGAAGGCAGCCAGCAAGGGACAGATGTTTGCTCTGTCACTTTTATTTGGAGAAGTATGGGGTTGCCACTGAAAACATGCCATTTTTTATATTTTTGCTCCTTGTCACCAGATACGCATGAGATGCAGTGATCATCGCAGTATGTGCTCATATTTTCTTTTTCTTTTTCTTTTTCCAAGTTTGACAATATCAAGGCAAATTGAATTCCAAGTCACTGTGAACAGACCGAGCAGGGCAATCCAGTCAAAATAGTGAGACACTGCATCCTATGTGGGGTTTATCTGGGTTTGTTTTTTTCTATTTACGCTGTCTCTGTAGTGCCATTTCAATGTAATGTGCTGTTTTTTTGTGTCTTTGTTGTCTCTTTTTTTCCCTTGTTCCCCTTCCCTCCCCTCCCCTCCCCCTCCCAATCCCGGAGCAGCATTCTGTCCCGCACAGGCAGGAAGGAGAACCAGGAAGCTTCCAAATTGGCCGTGCCCATGACCATGTGTCTTTTTCCTGTGCCATTCCCACTCACCCCATCTCTAAGACCACAAGTCAGTTCCATCAACCCTACAGTTACTCGCTCCCTCCTTTACAGCGTTCTGCGCGATGCCCCGTCAGACCGCGGGGGGCAGGGGCAGCAGAGTCGGGACGCTCAGCTCTCAGAGTACCCCTCTCTGGACTATCAGGGCCTCTATGTGACCCTCGTGACCCTGCTTGACCTGGTGCCCCTGCTGCAGCACGGTCAGCATGGTGAGTCAAGGCCCCAGTGCGCCACTGTTTGTCATCATCATCCCCCCCTGAGCCGCCTGGCCTGCATGAAGCCACTTCCGCTTTTTTGGCCTCTTTTGTAACGGGATGGAGAGAAGTCCTGCTGAGGATCTTGAGGAATGCATGGGGTGATTGGGAGCACGCTGGATCCTGTCAACCTAATCGTTCATAAGCCATTGGACACACCAGCCATTGGCCTCCTCTTCTGTGCATCATATTCGACTGCATGTTTGTTATGTGCAGTGGGCGGAAATGTTTATGCTCATGTGGAAGCACATTACGCTAAATGGAAAAACGTATGCATACTGTCAGGCAAAGTTTGACATTGTTAGTATACCAGGGAATGGTTGCCAGTTTTTGTTTCGCAGTCGGTGCTCTTTTTTTTTTTTTTTCCCTCATGAATATTTTACCCCTGTTAAAGAAAGCCAAAAAGCATGAAATCCCATCACCTTGACTAGAATGCTCCACTTTTACTGAGTGCAAACTTTACTTTTAGCAGCTTTCCAAGAAAGCGCGCGTTCCGATTGTCCTTTTTTTCATGACTGTACTGATAATTGATGAAATGTAGTAATGTAAGGTTTTTAGCACTGTGGCTGCATCCAGTATGTGAGTACTGTATGTACAGCTCATTGAATGAGTGTCTGTGTATCTCTCTTTGTCTTTTTTTTGTTTTGCCTCTCCTCTTTCTCATCAGATCTGGGCCAGTCCATATTTTACACAACAACTTGCCTTCTGCCCTTTCTCAGTGATGATATTCTCAGCACTTTGCCCTATACTATGATCTCCACTTTAGCCACATTTCCCCCTTTCCTCCACAAAGACATCATTGAGTACCTCAGCACCTCTTTCCTTCCCATGGCCATATGTGAGTATGCCCTCATGAAGTCAATATCTCCACATATGAGCAGACTCTAGATCTGGGGTCGGCAACACGCGGCTCCAGAGACGAAATACGGCTATTTAGCGACATCTAGTGGCTCCCTGGAGCTTTATAAAAAATGTTTGAAAATGGAAAAAGATTTTGATAGTAGGCTAATACAGCTCAAATAGATATAGATACATGTTGCAGCTCCGAAAAAGGAGAGCTGTGGTGTTGTTTTTTTAAAAACGTACACTTAATTTATGCTTTAAACAGTCTCGACAAACACAGACACGACTGCGTCCGACTCCGTGCCTTCTCTCTTCTCGTTCGACTCGAGAGGCGTTCAAAGACAGCCTCAGAAAAACGGAAATTAATCACTTCACTGACACTAAGAAAAGCGAAAATAATGCACCAAAACAAAAAAAATCAAGCGAGGAAATTACAAAATAAATTCTATGGGGGCGTTTGTGAACACACAACAAATGAATGAATAACAAACAATTCCGAGACAGTCCAGTCTCCTAAATCCAGCCTATTGATATAGAAGGCATTTTTTGCGGCTCCAGAGACAGGAAAAAGAGACTCAATAAGCATATACAAGCATAGAGGTCGAAAAGGCGTATTCTACTCTCAGAAAGAGTAGAAAGTTTAGTTTGTACCCTTCACTTTATCTTTTTGGTGTTGATGGAAAGGGGACATGCAATCTTTGGACAACAAAATTTCAACAATACTCCAAGAATACATTAGAGACAGGAAAAATCTACATATCGCACAAAATAACTAAAGTACCCACAAAATCAAGTTAATCAAGTGGTTGACAGTCGTTTTTTTCCCCTTTCAAATGCAGTGGGATCCACGCGGAGGGAGGGGGGAGTCCCAACGTATGTTAATCTGTCTGCTTCCTCTATGCTAATGATAGCAATGCAGTACACTACAAATCCAGGTAATCCGCCATGTTTGTTGCCCATGACTTTCAACTCTTATAAATGTATGATACCTCATCAGAATCCAATAGAAATGTTTTTTCAATTTATTTTTAAAGGGAGATTGTGACAAAAATGATTGCAGTATCTCAATGTTAGTAAATGTAAAGACAGTTTGGCAATTTTCATATTTTGGCAAGAAATGACACAGGATTTGACTTTGCGGGTCACATAAAATGAGGGGGGCCAGATCTGGACCTCAGACCTTCAGTTTGGCACCCGTGGATGAATTGATTCAACATAAAAGTTCTATTCCATATACTTTTATCTTTATAGTTTATGTAAAAGAATTTATGAAATGATTATTACCTCTGCTCTTTCCCAGTTTATCACTGTCAGTTGCTGGAGTGTCTAATGAAGCACAAACAGGAAGTGTGGAAGGTATATTTATTTGGTTTTGACTTAAATTGCAGTTTGAATAATGTTTATGGAAGTTTAAAGCTTCCTTTATTGTCTTTATCATCAGTTTTTTTTTACTGTATCACATATATAAAACAAAAATACAGTACTTAGTATTATCTATATATAAGTATGATACTGTAACATTTAAAAAGCATTGAACATATCAGTCAATAAAAAAAAGAGTTAAAGAATATTAAAAAACAACACAAACTTAGGTAAATTGTTGACTTCCTATAGATACACAAAATGATAAAAAATACTATGTACCAAATTCCAGAGTTGCTAATCAAATAGTTATGTGTATTTGAATACATTGTGTTTTCTTGTCGAGGAAAATAAACCATACATGTGCGCCACTTGTAAGATAATAGGAAACTAAGCTTTTCCTTCAAAGTAAAACTAAAACTAAAGGAAACAGCAAAGTGTTCCCAAGTTACAAGGAATATCTTGTTTGGTATTTGGCTACCTCTTATTGACTTTGTTTCAATCATTACTGAGTGAATTTTAAGTATTTCTCCCTGTTTGCCCATCTTTGGCACCAAGCTAAAGGCCCCTTAGCCATCACCGTTAGCAAACAAGCTAATGAGACGACGGTAGCTTCAGGAATGGATTCAAAGCCTCAACAAAGATACTAATGCCCCATTATAAAAATATTGTTCTCTTCACACCACACGGATCATTTTTTTAAATAAGAGTTTTCCCCACAGCTCTTGTATACTTGACATATTTATTGTGTGCAGGACCTCCTTTACGTCATATCTTATGGTCCATCACAAGTCAAGCCTCCAGCAGTGCAGATGCTGTTTCATTACTGGCCCAACCTGAAACCACCGGGAGCCATCAGTGAATACCGAGGGCTGCAGTACACCGGTCAGATCTTTTTTAGATTTCACCTCCCGGCTCTAAATGTCCTTGAACTAACCAAAGCTCTCCATTTTCCCAACTGCCATTTATTCCTAACAGCCTGGAACCCCATTCACTGTCAACATATTGAGTGCCACAATGCCATCAATAAACCTGCTGTCAAGGTGACCCAAGTCAAGATGTGCCTTAAATGTGTTTCTATTGTTATGTTTTTGGGTTTTTTTGGTTGTTGTTTTTTTTTTTTGGGGGGGGGGGGCTGGTGGTTGTTAACGGATTTGTGTTGCAAGATTCACACATGAACTTTACAGGGAGTGCATGTGGCATGCTGCAGATTGTTCGAGCACACACATCAGCGTGTTTGCTTTTGTGAGCCCCACGGTAAATAAATCAGTGAACATCCAAGCAGCTGTAATGATAACATCACTACACACACATACACACACACATACACAGATGCACACAGACCAGCCTCTGCTGTTTGTTGCTCTCTTTTATTTGCTTGGTCTGCCTCCATGCAGCCATGCTCAAAATGGACAAATAGAGTGTGAGCAGGAGCAGGGACAGGAGACGGATTTCAATTACTTTGAGCTGTTGGGGGGGGAGGGGAGGACTGCGCTTAATTGGAAGCGGTGACCCCACGTAGCCCTTGGAGATGGAGGTTCTGGGAACAATAATTCACAGTGCACTCTTTGCCAGGCACAGGTTGCAAGGGAGCAGAGTGCACCATATGCAGGAAGCCATTCATAGCGAGGCATGGAGAGACTGGTTGTGGTGTGACAGTATTTCTTTAGCAAAGATGAAATAGTGTACTAGTACTGTACTGTTGGGTTGTTTGAGGGACACCCATAGAAAATCTAACATAGTGTACAGTTTATTAACATAGCATTGGCAAGTATACCTGATTTGACATGATTTTTTTTTCTTTTGCAGATGTGTATAGATCCCACGCTTTCTGTTGCCCTGGGAGACAAGCCGCCTCCCCTTTACATTTGTGAGGAGTGCAGTCAGCGAATAGCCGGGTATGCAACACCTGGTGAATTCCCGACATGACCGACAAAGATGCCGCTATATCGTCGATTTACCAATCAGAGGATGCTGATTTCCACACTCAATTTGAGGAGAACATTCTTCCAATCAGAGCAAAGAATGTTTATACATCAAGTATTTATAACAAGTATTTATAAGAAATCCTCCTATTCAAGAGCCCAGGGTTTTTGACTAACTCTAAAAACTAAAAAAGGGTATCCTAGGCATTTCCAGCCAAGATTACCAATAAATTGTATATACATATATATAGTACATATATATATAAGATATATATATATATATAATACTGTATATATAATATATATATATATATATATACTGTATATAGTTTTTTTTGGTTTTTTTTTTATTTATTTATTCACTTTAAAAAAATTTGCTAAAGGGGTTGGAAAAGTTGCTAACATGGCACCACTGACTGTGCTTTTGTAAACTAGCAAGCAATGCACAGTAGTGAGAACTACAGAAGACGCAAAAAAAACAAACCAAAAAAAAACAATCCTGAGCAATGAAATAAGGAAATTACCTAGCCCTATTTCCTTTTTTCCATTGCTCAATCCTCCCATCTGCTTTATTAACGTAACCTTCTTGAAATGACATCCTTCCTGCCTTTCATCATTTCTTTCTTTATCCAAGGTTGATTTTCTTGTCTATATATGGAGGAGGGTTGCCAGTCAATAAAACATAGTTTACACATTGTTCCCACCTTTTCAGAGACCACGCTGAATGGCTTGTTGATGTTCTTCTGCCCCAAGGTGAGCATTCCTAACCTTGGTGTTAACGTGTTACATTCCTACATACAGCTACATATGAATGTCTGTCACCCATCCATCCATCTATCCATTTTCCGAACCGCTTTATCCTCACTAGGGTCGCGGGGGGTGCCGGAGCCTATCCCAGCTGTCAGTAGGCGGGGACACCCTGAATTGGTTGCCAGCCAATCGCATCCACGCACACACTCATACCTAGGGACAATGTAGAGTGATCAATCAGCCTGCCATGCATGTTTTTGGAATGTGGGAGGAACCGGAGCACCCGGAGAAAACCCACGCAGGCCCGGGGAGAACATTTAAACCCGGTACAGGGGTGCTAACCACTGGAATGTCTGTCCTTTTAAAGAATTCTTATTTGCGACAATTTGAAGTTGATTGGACACCGTACTAAATTTATGGGGAAAAAAAGCATTTTAGGTTGAAATGCCCTTTGAGCTTTTAAATGCAGTTGCTCTGAGGTGTTTTTAGAATCGCTCGACAGACCAGATCGAATGGTCTCGAGGACTGCATATGATCCACAGTCTGTAGGTTTCACACCCCTACTTTAAAAGATACACTGAATGTATTTGTTTCCCCTTGTTGGTTGTGTAAATAATACTCTTAATTTGATTTGCAGCGGAAATATCTGCCATTTGTCAAAAGAAGGTAAGAAGATTTGAATTATATGTACGTACATAAATAATCACAATTCACAATAATCACAATTTTCAAATGTCAGGCCGAACTCACGAAGTACAACACTATGGGCTCTGTACTTAGACTTAAAAACTACTGCATCTTGATTTTTGTGCCGGTGCGAGCACTGCTTGGCGTTTTGGGGATTTTGGCAGTTGCCTTTGACACGCCCCCACCACACCCCGAGAAT
The DNA here is from genome assembly GCA_018466805.1 of Hippocampus abdominalis. Lineage (NCBI taxonomy): Eukaryota > Metazoa > Chordata > Actinopteri > Syngnathiformes > Syngnathidae > Hippocampus > Hippocampus abdominalis. The sequence goes on along the minus strand of CM031705.1, from coordinate 12,160,040 downwards.
TTGGTGGCTGAACCACACTAAACTAAACTAGTATGGGTTAAAAAGCCATAAATGACAATTGTTGAACTCTCTGAATCAGCCTGAATAAATTATTGTATCATCTTTATTAGATGTTTTAAATCACCTCCTTGGTCGTGGTAAAGCTATTGGGGCGTGGGCTGTATCACACCAACACATATTTCCGCGTAGAAGGTGGTCTCCGAGTGCCCACTTCACAGCGGCGATCTCGGTTCGCCTTGGATCAAAATAATCCATCCATGGAGGCTTGCTTACAATATCTAAATTTACTTTTTGCGCTTCGACTTCCAGCAAGACTTCCTCATAATTATATCAGAAAGGAAATGAAAGGAGCCGCTTCAAGGTGGCTGATGTGTTCACGCCTACAACGACGCAAACCACCCGTTTCCAACTGCGTCGAGGAGTAGCCTCTTTTTAACCGTGCTTCACATCAGACTTGCCACAAATATAGAGCCCTATAATTATATCATGATAGACTTTATCAGGAGTCTTTTTAATGGTGAAAAAGTTCATATATCCCGTTCAAGCTCAGGGATGTGAATTATTTTCAAAATGTAAAAAGAAAAACAAAAAAATTATAATTTGACATTAATTTCTCTTAGTCTATTTCTGGTGACATTTCCAGTCACATGATTTCAAATCATCAAATTGTGCAATAAGGTAGAGCAGGAGGAGTCACTTAAAATGTATTGCCCCAATTCACAGTGCATTCATGTAACTCAGTACACATGTCAAATAATTTCGAAATGAAACTGAAAGGGGTGCATCTTATTTTGCTGATGGGGCTTAAACAAAGTGATTGCTCCCGAACGACAACTGGAATATTGAATGTGAGATGATCTCCAGGATTCCAGTCAGCAGTCAGGCTTTGCAACCCTGCGTTGTCAATGGAAACAGCCTACCTCCAACCAGTTTGTCCAGAACATTTAATCCACATCCACATCCTCTCCTCCTTTGCAGCAGGCTTTGCTCCACTCATCTCAGAAAGCCCTTTCAACTCCCACCTGGATTTACACCGGAGCTTTCATTATTAATTGAGTCATCATTCCTTCCGCTCATTGCGTGTCATATTGTCCATCGTGAACACGCCAGCGGTCCCAAATCTTTCAAAATATCGTGAGCATTTCGAAATGCAACACCAGGCGTGCAGCACTGCTGAAAGATGGGTGATTGAATGAGGGCCGTTACCATCTGAGGACAAATATGTTAATTTGATCGGCTGCATCGCATCCCTCTAATGGCAATAGATTAGAGGCTGATCAGATTAGGATGGCTCCCTCGTGCCATGCTTTTTTATTTTTAGAAACCTGAGACAATGGGGACGCAAAAAGATTTTTTTTTTTTAAATCCCAGCAGATGTGGAGGGATGGATGTTTCTCAGCAAATGCATCGGTGATTTTGAGACTTGTCATGATATGAATGTCACATCAGGGATGAGAAACTGTCGAGTGTCTTCCCCTTTTATGACTTGGACCCGCGTCTTCTCAGAACTGTAGCTCTCACGTCAGGAGGGCTGTGGTCACCTGCTTCTCGGCCGGTTGCTGTGGGCGTCATGGTAACCGGCCTGTCCGCTATTGCAAGCGTTGCCATGTCAACCACCACAGTAGCGAGGTGGGGGCTGCTGCGGAGACTCATCTGTACCAGACTTCCCCTCCTCCGATCAACACCCGGGAGTGTGGGGCAGAGGAGCTCGTTTGCACCGTGGAAGCTGTTATAAGGTGAATTCACATCTCCGGGATCCTGTTAATTGGGTTATAGATGAAGATGGAGAGATGTTAAATCAGGATTAGCATAACTCCTGTTTTACTGAACGTTCTATGGACAATACATTAGGTGCATCTGCAAACTGACAACCCAGCACAAAAGCTGCATCTAACAAATCAGCCTTTACAGAGATAATCATTTGTTACTATCAGAAAATAAGAAGAACTAAAATGCCTCGTCAAAATCAGAATCAGATTCAGAATCATCTTTATTGGCCAAGTATGTAGAACACATAAGGAATTTGTGTCCGGTAGAACAGGCTACACTAGTACAGTCAAACTTGGGTTTTCGAATGTCTCGGTTCTCGCCCAATTCGGTTTTCGACCAAAAATTTTGAGTTTTTTATGCCTCGGATGACGAACAAATTTCGGTTCTCGCACAAACTGAGCGCACTTGAATGCACCATTTGACTCCTCTCGCCTTCCTTACACGAGGAAGTGACAATTCCTCGTGTTGCTTTCCATTGTGAGCAGACGTGTTCAATAAAGATTTTTGTTTAAAAGGTTTTCAAACAGCCTTCTGGAACGGATTATGGACGAAAACCGAGGTTTCACTGTATCATCATAAACTTTATACTAAGATGTGTTTTATTATTATTATTATTATTAGCTAGATAAATAACTTGACAATATAACCAAATATTGCTTTTTTGTCTGATCAAAGCTTTCCTTTTATGTTAATTAATAATAATAATACATTTATTTTATTTTTATTTACAATTATTGTGATTGTAGTTGATCGTGATTTACATCAGCACTTTGTCATCCCGTGAGCTGTTTTGGTAATCCCAAGTGTCGTAACTGAGAGCATTTAAGAAACAGCTGAGTCTGATATGGGGCATTTCGCCACCCATGGCAAGCTTCAACCACAATAATAATGTGAATGTTCAATTAGATGTCCGCAGATGGTATTCCTGCTGTCCCAACTGATGTGCGTTTGTGTGTTGCATCCACGGAGTGTGTCCTTTACTATCCCTCCATATTTCTCCAGCTTGCTGAAAGAGGCTGAAATCCATGCAGAGCAACGTGAGTTTGAGCTGAACAGGCGACGGCAGATGGGCATGTCTTCCTCGCACCACTCTCTGGACAATATTGAGTTTGATAACAAGGAGGACGACCAGCACGACCAGCGCCTCCTCAGTCAATTTGGCATCTGGTTCCTGGTGTGTACTGAAGGCCCGTTGCCATGTCTGTCAATAACAGGGAACATGAGATAAGGAAACGCACGTTCTTATCGCAACCATGTGGCTTATTGCTCTGCTTCTCTGAACGTCGCTTCCATGCATAGGTGAGCCTGTGTACCCCCAATGAGAACACACCCACTGAGAGTCTGGCCCGGCTGGTCAGTATGGTCTTCCAGTGGTTTCACTCTACCGCCTACATGATGGACGACGAGGTGGGAAGTCTGGTAGAGAAACTAAAGCCACAGTTTGTCACCAAGTGGCTAAAGACGGTGTGTGATGTGAGATTTGACGTCATGGTCATGTGTCTCCTGCCCAAACCCGTCGAGTTTGCCAGGGTAAGGTCACATTGTGGTTATGATTTCCCTCGCAGGGTCATTACAACTATGAATCAATATAACTGTACGATGATTCATATTATCACATTTATTAAACACATTGATGGATGACTAGTTTTGAAATCAAAAGCCAGTAAAAAAAAAAAACTATTTTTTTAGTTCGTTTTAAAAGGGGAATTCACTTACTTATGATAAAATCAAATTTGTGAAATATCTCAATGTTATTAAAAGTGAAGACAATTTGGGATATTTTAGCAAGAAACTTGAATTCGACACACATAATATGCCTAAAATAATGTGGTAGGCTGCATTTGGACCCTGGGCCTTAAGTTTGACACCTGTGTTTTTTCAAGTACTTCTCAAAGCTTCTCAAAGACACTGTGGCTCCTAGTCAACCTACCTGGATGGTATATGTATTCAAATATTGAGTCAGAGCCGTACTTGCAAATCCTTTTTTTAAGCATGAGTATAAGTATAGTATAGCACTGATACTGGTACAGTATTGGTACCTGAGTGTCACGTGAAGAGCGGAATTAGGACCTGGAAACAGACATGACACGGAAGTTGAAAAATCTTTATCTACGAAAATCCAACGTACCGCATTTCCCGCGCGATACGGCGCATCGAAAAGCATTCCAATTTTCTCAAAAGTCGACACTGCGCCTTATAATCCGATGCACCTTACATATGGGTCAATAGCTCCATCTAGTGGATGCATATGAAAACCGTTTTAAAATAGGCCATTCATTGAAGGTGTGCCTTATACTCCGAAGCGCCTTATAGTGTAGAAAATACGATAACTACAGAGAGCAGGGCTGGAGGCAGAAGACGCTGGTTACCAGTCAATCATTGGGTTGTGCATTGTATATTGCTCTTAGGTTGGAGGTTATTGGGACAAGTCCTGTAGCACAGTGACCCAACTGAAGGAGGGTCTAAACCGCATCCTGTGCCTGATTCCTTACAATGTCATCAGCCAACCACTTTGGGAATGTTTCATGCCTGAGTGGCTGGAGGCCATCCGCACAGAGGTGCCCGACCAGCAGCTCAAAGAGTTCCGGGAAGTCCTAAGGTAAATGTGACCGTCATTCAAGTATCGAAGTACATACAGTATTTGAGTAACTAATGTTTAAGTGGTGGCCCGGTGGTCGACTGGTAGGCGTGTCGACCTCGCAGTGGAGAGGTGCAGGGTTCGATTTTGCCTCTGGCCTTCCTGTGTGGCGTTTGCATGTTCTCCCCGTGCCTGCGTGGGTTTTCTCCGGGTACTCTGCTTTGGTCCAACATTCCAAAAACATGCGTGGCAGGTTAATGGAACACCCTAAATTGTCCCTCGGTGTGAGTGTGAGCACGGATAGTTGTTCGTCTATGTGTACCCTGCGATTGGCTGGCAACCGGTTCAGGGTGTCCCCCACCTACTGCCAGAAGACAGCTGGGAAAGGCTCCAGCAAGCCCCGCGACCCTCGTGAGGATAAGCGGATCAGAAAATGGATGGATGGATGGATGTTTAAGAGTAGGCGCTGCCCATGACAGCATTGTCCCAGTTTTCCCAAACACCTTCAGTTAAAGTGGGGCAGTGTATTAATAATTTTGTTCTCTTTCTAATGCTGGGTAGTAAATGTAATGAATATATTTGCCAAACCACTTTTGAAATTAGAATATAGTGCCTAATTATGTTCACAAACGCGCAACCTTGTTTTCTAGTTCGAAGCTGTGTTGTCGAACATGTCACGGTTTTGGATTGGATAATTCACATCATTTTTTCCCCCCCTCTGTCTTGTTCATGCAGCAAGATGTTTGACATTGAGCTGTGCCCCCTTCCCTTCTCCATGGAAGAAATGTTTGGCTTCATCAGCTGCAGATTTTCCGGCTACCCGGCGTCCGTGCAAGAGCAGGCTCTGCTGTGGTTGCATGTAGGCATACATACACCCACACACAGACTCACGCTGTCTTCCCCTTGACCATCCCGTGGTTCTGTCCACAGCGCGTGTGAATTGAACAGGTTGTCGTAGAGTGTCAAGTCTGGGCAGGAGCCTGCTGAATATGGATCTGGGTCACAGAATGAGACAGAGAGAGAGGAGAGATTTGGGCTTCTATCCCATATGCACTTAGAGCTTGCCATCGTGGATCATTTTCAAGTTTTCTGACACAACTGTGAGGGAGAGACTGCATTAATTTAGATTTAGTAAATAGGTCAGATTCGGATCATAGAGAGAAGTGGTGGTTTGCCACTGTTATATGTCATGTCCCACTATTAAAAAAAAGAGTAATTTGCCGTGTTAAAAAGGATTTGCAGCACATTTGCATCGTCATCGTTGCGTAAATGCAGACAGACCAACCAAGCAAAACATAAAACTTGAAACATGGTCACACTCTTTTTGTTCAAATACAAAATAGCAATCAATATGACGGTTTTTATTTCATGGTGTCCGAGCAGTCTTCGAACTCACAAATCCCTTTCAATGGTCCTAGGTGCTGTCAGAGCTGGATATCGTGGTGCCTCTGCAGTTGCTAATTGGGATGTTCTCCGATGGCGTGAACTCTTTGAAGGAGCTGGCCAATCAGAGGAAGGCACGTTTCTCCGATCTGACTAGCAACACTGGAGCTCGCAGGGTGAGGAGAAAAAAAATAAGTGAACTTACTTGAAGACTCTCATAAAAACATTCAAACAAGTGCAGCTCTGATGTTACATCACATCACTCGAAGGTCAATTCACGGACGCCTGGGTTTTCGAAAGACTGAACGCTTTCGAACTGCTGTTGGATTTGATTTCTCCCATTCACCGAGGTGTACTGGATGTTGCCATGGGAACTGCCAAATTCTAAATATAGAATCCCGAAAGAGCTTCATTTAACTTAACTTGCAATGTAGATGTAACTCTCCCATTTACATTTACAATGCAGTCTGATTGACATGTCAGGGCTGAGCCTTAACATTTTAAACTTTTCTGAAATTTTCAGCATGGATGTGCCGCATACGTCATCCGTTATTACCTTAAAAACATGTCAAAGACATAATCATTCATTAATTTGATGAAATACATTATACACAATGGAGATACTGATTATTCATTAAAAAAAAGGCTATATTTGAAATTTGATTGGTTAAAGAAACAGTTTGAATGTTACTACAGTATACAGTATTTTAGAGCTGGAGCATATAATAGTCTTGCAGCTGCTCGTAAAATGTAGCCACACTTCCTTCTGCCCAAAGAAATGCCAACAGCTCTCTAACATGCGTGCGCAGAGAAGCTGCAAGGCTAGCATGACTTGTTGATGATGGAATATTGCCAAAAACGAAATGTTACCGGTTTTATGTTGTGTTTTTTTTGGGGGGAATGTACAAGGATCAAGTTGTATGCTTTCACCATACAGGAATACATGATGGTATTATGATGGGTTCTGTCCATGTAGGTGAGTGTGGTGTCAGATCCGGGGCGCCGCGGGCAACACAACACCCTCAGCCCGTTCCCAAGTCCTTTCAGGAGCCCGTTCCGCAGTCCGCTACGCTGCAGTCCGTTCAAAAACCTGGGCCACGCCACTGCCCATTGCGCCTTGGATTTAGATTGTGACGACGACGACATGAACCTGGGCTGTTTCATCCTCATGTTTGACCTCATACTAAAACAGGTGACCTTCTTAAATGTATTGTACATAGAAGTGTAATGAGTATATAGTTGTCACTCAAGTCGTGACAAGTGCAACAAAGCAATTACCAACAACGCTCACAGGTGGGATCTGGAGATTAATGCGTCGTGCTCCGCTTCCTTTTCTGTATTTTTTTAACGGCCATCTCCCCGCTTGCTGTCCCAGATGGAGCTGCAAGATGACGGCGTGATGCTCGGTTTAGACACCAGCCTGGGGAAAGATATTGTAGGGATCATCAACAATGTCTTCCAAGCCCCGTGGGGGGGCTCGCACACCTGCCGGAAGGATGAGAAGGCCCTGGAGTGCAGCCTTTGCCAATCCAGCATCCTCTGTTACCAGCTGGGCTGCGAGCTTTTGCAAAGGCTGACCCCCCGGGAAGAGATACGCCTGGTGGTGAGACGCAGCGTGCATTTTTATTCCACTGAATCTTAATGAACCCTGTGTGTTAGCGACTAAAGCTTTTAAATAGCGTGCCGTGTCCCAAAGCATCCCGACTCATCTTCTGTCTTGATGGGGAAACGTGTGACTGATTTTCTCCGCAGGAACCGACAGATAGTTTAGAGGAAACATTATTGCTTCCTCAGCCAGATTTTTCCCTTGGAGCGGAGAACGGAAGTGAGGAAGAAGACAACCCAAGCGCGGCACACACTGACAAGCCCAACAACCACTCTCCTGATACGGCACGTAAGTGTCATCCCCCATTTTGCATCCTGTCACAAGACAAACTGTGCACACACAAAAATTAAAAATAAACATCAGATGTGGCTAAATAAACAATAACTGAAGTCTCTATGCTCCCAAAGTGGTGACAGTTGTATCTTCGGAAGGCCAACATTTAGCCTTGCCTACTAGAATCATGTATGCAGTGTATATTTATTTTCAAATATTAAATAAGCTACAGACACCTTTGTCCGCGCATGATAGCAACATGAGACCGTCAAAGGTCTTGAACAGAGAATTAATGATGTCTTGGCGTTTGCGTTAACTCATCAAGAGGCTTCTTCTGCTACCTTCAATTCAGCTACGATGTTTTTGTTCGTTTGGAACAGCTTGATTATTTTAATGAATATTTATGTACATTAAAAAGTAATTACCATGTTGCAGGAACTGGATTCAGGTAGGCTGGAATAATTTGATTGAAAAATGATTCTCTTTCTTTGCAGCTCTGAAGAACAACTCAGATAAGAGGTTCTCCTACCAGCAACTTCCTGTGTCTTTGAAACTTATATACACCATCCTGCAGGTAAACTTTAGCGCAGGTAGAAATTACCTTGAGGAATTTGTGGTTTTGGGGGTTTACTTTGTCGGCTTTTTTTCCCCAGGAAATGTTCAAATTTGAAGAGCCTGATATCTTGTTTAACATGCTGAACTGTCTGAGGATCTTGTGTCTGCACGGGGAGTGTTTGTACTTTGCCCGTAAGGATCACCCCCAGTTTCTGGCCTACATCCAGGAAAAAATGCTCATCCCAAGGTAGGTCCAAAATGCCACCTTTACATCCGCGCCAGCCCACACGCAGCTCTGAACACATTGACAAAGTAAGAATGATAAATGCCACACGTTTCTATTTTTGTTTCAGTCTGTGGTCGATGTTGAAGTCCGAGTTTTGCCAGCTGGCCTCTCTGGCGGTGCCTCAGCTCCTCCACGCCCTCTCTCTCTCCCACGGGGCGGACATCTTCTGGAACCTCATCAACACAAACTTCAACAGCCAAGACTGGAAAATACGATTTGAAGCAGGTAAAATGACAGACGTTTTCTTCTCCGCATCTACATTTTTTTTTTTTTCGTTGCAGCTCTTGTTTTGGATTAGATTAAATGCTCTTGCCCATAGATGTATAAACACCGGTTATCATAATGGCCCTAACGTCCGTAAATTGTGATTTGTTAGTGTACGAGTGAACCATCTGAACAAGACTCGCTTTCCCTTTCTATGACGTACGTCCTACACCACTGCTAACCATCTCCTCCCTTGTTGTCATGGTTACAGTGCAGCTCGAACACCCGGCAAATAAGAATTGACGGCTTGATATGATTTTTTTTTTTAAACCACCTTGTTATTGGCTGCAAGTTGACCTTGAGAGAATCAGGGATATGTCCTGGCTGCAAGTTGACCTTGAGAGAATCAGTGATATGTCCTCTGATGGACAGGCAATCCAGGCTTGTGTTGATTTATTCGTCCTTATTGCCGTGTAAACAAATTGATCTCTTAGCCAAGTGTTGTCAGCCTGGTGGGTTTAAGATATGCTTACATGTAAATTAATGTCAACATGAATGTGATATTTCAATCTTCCCAAAGCCCAACTAATCTTTTGTTGGAATAACTACTTGTGATTCAGCGAACACGTTTCCTCAAGTGTGACGTGACCGACAAGCCACGTCAATGTTATCATGCCAACACTGACGCCCAGTGTTCATTCTGGAGTACTGCAGCGGTGGAAGCAACTTCGACAAATACGTGCCAAAACCTGCCGCTTGATTGGTTTTTATTTTAATGTGTATGGTTACCTACAATTCAGTACATCTGCCGCATTTTCGTGATGTGAAGGGTTCAAATCTCATCTTTCCTTCTGTGGAGTCCTTCCTGTACATGTGTACGGTTAAGATTCTGTATTGTACGATAGCGTGAATGGTTTATCTGCTATAATGATGTAAGTCGAGGGGTTCGTAGGTTTTAGATGAATTGCTCTACGTTTAGAATTGGCAAAAAGGGAAGGACGACTTCGTGTGAACACAGCTCTTTTTATTTTTTTCTCAACGTCTGCCTCGTAACTCTAACGAACACTCATCTTTCCGGCAACGACCACACTTCCTGCTTTACCTCGCCAATCAAATGTAAGCAACATAAGAATATTTCAAAAAGTATTAAACAGAATATAATTTAGGTAACTGTAACATAAAAGAATATAATGCTCAAATATAAAATGATAATAATTAACAATTTAGCAAAAGCTTACAATGCGAACGAGTTCGAAAATGGATCACTACACGGTATATTACAGTAGATTCAAGTGCATTATCGTGACAATCTTCATTATAAATATACTACTCCTTTGACGAAATTGTTTTATTGTTCTTTCTATTCTCATAGTGGAGAAGGTTGCGGTCCTGTGCCGCTTCCTAGACATTGGCGCGGTGACTAAAAACCACCTGCTCAAGTACTCTTTGGCGCACGCCTTCTGTTGCTTCCTGGCTTCGGTGGAGGATGTCAATCCGGCGGTGGCCACCCGAGCCAGACTGCTGCTGGACACCATCAAGAGGCCAGCGCTGCAGGTCAACACCTCACACAGCCCTTCAGCTCACAGCAATAGCCTTTCTTTTTCCTGGAGACACAAAACTCGCAAAAAAAAAATATGAATGGGCCGCATCACCAGGAATTCATTTTAGTTTTGTATTTGTGCAACATTTTGTATTCCTGCACTTATTGGCGCTGTGCTATGCAGGGCTTGTGCCTCTGCTTGGATTTCCAGTTTGACACTGTCGTGAGGGATCGGCCCGTCATCCTCAGCAAACTACTCTTGCTTCATGTCCTGAAGAAAGACGTACCTGCTCTCAGCTGGGAGTTCTTCGTCAACCGCTTTGAAACATTATCACTGGAGGCTCAGTTGCACCTGGACTGCAATAAGGAGTTCCCTTTTCCTACAAGTATGATAAAGCCAAAGTCCCCAAACCTTCGTTTTACTTGCGGCAGCCACATCACAGTCCATTTATATTCTAAATTCTTAATAACCTGTCTTTTGACAGCCATCACTGCCGTGCGAACCAATGTGGCGAACCTCAGCGATGCAGCAATGTGGAAAATACGACGGGCGCGCTTTGCCAGGAACCAGCAGAAGAGTGTGCGCTCCCTGCGTGACAGCGTGAAGGGCGGCCCGCCAGAGTCCAAGCGGGCATTCTCACTCCCCGAATCGCTGAGCAACCGACAATGTGAGTAGTGTGGATTGGTCACCTCGTCCCCTCCGCTCAAAGCGGTGATTGATCCAGATACACCTTTTGGAATCACGGCCAAAAGGTTTCTAAATGCACCGGAGAAAATGTATTCTGGTCTGATCAAGCCAAGGTTAATTTTTAATGTGTTGGTAATTTTTGAACGCAACCAAGTTCTCAATTATAAGAACTTGTGCACACGTTTGCACCCACGTTTTTTCAGGGGTGTATTTTCATTTCACCCCTCAAAATGATTGCTCACATTTTGATTGAGTGTTATGGGTTGTAGGGCGCAGATTTTTGCAATGATTTATATTGGTCTCGTTTTTTGTTTTTTTTGTTGACCAACATTAATACATACAACAAGAGACAAGGACAATAACATAACCACATGACAAAAAAACCACAAAAATGTCAGCACCACAACAACACCAAAATGTAGTTTACAAAGCAAAGTCCAGGGTCTCCATTTTAGTCTTAATCCGGGCCTAAACATTTCTAACAACATCCCATCTGTGTATTTTTTTTTTCCTCAAAGGTGAACGAAACACAAGATGTATTGGTGCACTCTGAATTTGTGAGACTGTGATGTTAGCAATCCAGCCCACCTAATTTGCTTCTCCTGTCGCACCTCTAATCTGTGTTCTTCATATTTGGTTTGTAGCTCTCAGGCTTACCAGGCAAGAGCACTCTGCCCCAACACTTGGTGATATGATTGAGAAAGTCCTGCCAGGTAAGTAAAACCTCCAAATGTGAAACTACTACTCCATTTAATATGTACAATACAGTGAAACTCTTCTACAATGATATTGTTTGCAGCAAGAAATTTTCACAACAGGGGGTTTTTCACTGTAGCAAATTTGATCTCAGATGTAAATACACACACACACACACACACACACACACACACACACACAAAGGTAAATATACTCTATTTTATTCCATACACTTATTTGACACTTCATATAGTCAGTGTAGAAAGAAAAAAAGGGAAAGAAATTGCGAAAATTATGATCAGCATTCACTTCACTTATATCAATTTCTTGGATAATGTCTTTTATTTTGTTTCCTGCGTCTTTCGTCTTAGCTGCTTGACATCCAAAGGTCCGTTTTGTAGCCATACTAGCAATGCAACGTTCTTGCTGCGTCTGAAACTAACAATAACAAATACTTCCTGGACTACTGCGCATGTGTAAACCAGTGTGGTGGTTGCTGTTGCAGTTTCCGAACAAAGCAGTAGAGGTCACTGTTGGATTAGACTTCGTTCGTCTCATCGAGAGGCAAGAGCAGAGAAAAAGATTTCATATAACGCAACACAGGGTTTTTTTGTTGTATGGGGGGCAGGAGAGTGGGAATGGCGTTAATGTATGAAGATTTTTTCACACTAGGGGGTATTTTCACCCATGTAGGTTTCGTTGTAGAGGAGTTTCACTGTACATGAAATAAAAAGCTTGCTCATCACTTTTCAGGAGAGCCCAGAATGGTATGTATAATCAACCATGAATATTTATTAACATTTTACACTTTAGATTGGTCAGTAATTTGTGAAAACAACACCTATATTGTGGATTCACTAAGAGTACAGATTTATGGAAGAAAAAAAAAAGAAATGTACCAAATTGTGACGTAGGAGGAGGTGCCATCCCAACGCCAGCGATATGTATTCTACTTGCACCCCTCCGTTAATGAAAGAAGGAACTCTAGACTATCAAGGTATTCTCGAGAGAAATGTGCCGCCCAGTGTTCGCAGGTCATTAGTCTTCCTACAGGGTAATGACCCGATACGTACAGCTAAAAAAACACCCAACAGTTGGCAGCAAATCAATGGACTATTCTGAAATGACCTTCTCGGAGCTCCGATCTAAAACATATTGAAAATCCGTGAAAGGAGCTGAAACATGCCATCTGGAGAAAGCACCCTCCGAACCTGAGACAAATGGAGCAGTTTGCTCATGAAGAGTGGGCCAAAATACCTGCTGAGCGATGCAGAAGTCTCATTGAAAGTTATGAAAATCCCCTCAAAAGGTTGTGCAACAACAAATAAGTGAAGGGTCCGACCATTTTTGTCCAAGCCTGTGTCACGAGTTTGTTTTTTAAAATAATTCTGTTGAACCAAAATTCAAAACCAATATCTGATTCTCATTGGTTAATTTTATTTAAATTGTTATTCATTATGTTTGTCAAGCCCGGGAACGAACTGAATGGCGATCGGATCCCACAAACGCAGACACAAAACATTTATTGAATAACAAAAGCGCACAGAAAAAGTATAAACAGAAATCACCGGTCAACAAGGACCAGGAAAAACAATACATTAATAAAAAGCGCTTGCAAAAAGGCAAGGAAATAGTGAATCCGAGAATGCAGATGAAATAACTAGAGTCCACTTGCACGAAACAAAAACAAGCGCAAGATCAATAACAAAAATATAAATACAGTCATAATGATCCGTTCCAGAAGGCTGTTCGACCATTTGTTGGAGATTTGTTCGAAAACTCTTAAAAAAAAATCTTTATTCAACACGTCTGCTCATGGAACGCGACACGAGGAAGCGTCACTTCCTTGTGCAAGGAAGTCGCATTTAAGTGCGACGAGAACCGATTTTCGGTCGTAGGCATAAAAAACTCGGGTCGAAAACAAGAACAGAGACGTTAGAAAACCGAAACACTTGGAGATGCAAAAGAGTCAACGATGAGATCGAGAAAGCTCAAAAACAACACTCGAGCAAGCGCAGCAACAAGGTCAATAATCCGACAAGAAACGTGGGATCTTGGCAGTCCTTAAATACATGACTTAATCACGATGATCCAATCAGCAGCAGGAGTGCACCCTGGAAAAGAAGCCTTCCACTGCCACCTACTGGAGAAACCCAAGAACAGGATCATGACAATGTTTTTCTTTCTTTTATTCCTGTATTGTTTTGATTTCATGAACGGTAGGTTGCCAACAATTTCGCCCATGTGTGTACTCCGCTCAATCCCCAACACCCGACAGCACATTTGCTCCAACGCTCCAACTACCTCAGTCTCTCATGCAGGCCAGACGCTTTCTCCTGAAGACGACAGCATCATCCAAGACCTGCTCCCAGAGGACGCTGGCATCGACCATCAGACTGTCCACCAGCTCATCATGGTCCTCATGAAATTCATGGCCAAAGACAAGAGCAGCGCCGAGGCAGACATCGGCAGCGCCAAGGCCTTCAACACGGTGAAGCGTCACCTGTATGTGTTGCTGGGTTACGACCAGCAGGAGGGCTGCTTCATGATTGCGCCTCAGAAGATGCGCACCTCGACGTGCTTCAATGCTTTCATTGCCGGTATTGCACAGGTGACTGACTTTTATGATAAATGATCACTTATTAATAATGTGTGTGTGCATGTGCTTTTTCATGAATATAAAATTGTGTGCCATGTAGGTTGAAGCGTCCAATGTCACTTCTTTCAGGTCATGGACTATAACATCGGTTTAGGGAAGCAGCTGCTCCCCCTGGTGGTCCAGGTCTTAAAGTACTGCACGTGTCCTCAGCTAAGACACTATTTCCAGCAGCCGCCCCGATGCTCACTTTGGGCCTTGAGGCCACACATCAGACAGATGTGGCTCAAAGCCCTGCTGGTCATTCTGTATAAGGTACACTTTCACTGTTTGGAATTTCCAGCCACTATATTTCACTGGAGCGGTCATCAGATTGCCGAGGAGGCAAAGTGACTTACACGCAGTACTTAAGTGCTGGTCTTGATTGAATAAAAATTACCCTGGTAAAAGTAGACTACCTTAAGAAATACAAGTTAAAAAAGTACAGATTCTGAAATGATTCTTAAGGACTCAAGTAAAACGTAAAAATCAATCTTTCTTGTCCATTATAGACAATATTTTTATATAACTTTATTTTCACAACTCTTCCCTGTACCGTTTCTCTATATTAACTTGCATCGTCCCCTTACTGAGAAGAAAAAATAAATAAATCACCGTACACACTATCGAAACTATGTGTTCACATTGCTACACTAACTTTGTGAACTGACAAACAAAACAAAAGCCAAGTCAGCCGATGATAACAACTACAGTCAAACCTCAGTTTTCGAGTTTTTTTGCCTCCGATGACGAACAAATTTCGGTTCTATAACAAACTGAGCGCACTTGAATGCACCATTTGACTCCTCTCGCCTTCCTCGTGTTGCTTTCCATTGTGAGCAGACGTGTTCAGTAAACATTTTTATTTCAAAAAGAGCGCGGTTTTTGGTTTTCGAACTATTTCGGTTTTCAAACAGCCTTCTGGAACGGATTATGGACGAAAACCGAGGTTTGACTGTAACAAAATATAGCTTTCTTTCTTATTTTTTTCAGATCAGACAGATTTTTTTTATTGCCAGATGCTGGTAATTTTTTTAGTCTGGTATGAGACAATACATTCGCCACAAATCATTCTGTGAGCCGACAACATTAAAAAAAAGTCTCCTAGACAAGTCCATGAATGGGGAATATCTTCCTTCTCTGGAGCTGTTATTGCGGTTGACTTTACCTCTCCATTCACAATTTTTGACACTGCATCGTCATCCGTGGAAGTTGGAAAAAGATGCAAGTGTTTTTTTGACAAGGAGAAGAAAGCACAGACACCGTATCTGTTTTCAAATGTAGAGAGTACAAGTAAAAACGAATAAATACTGTACACAAGTAAACTGCAGATATTTGAAAAATTGGACTTCAGAACAGGAACAAAATATTTTCCGTCCCACTAAATTTAGCCTATGTAACGTCTTCCCATCACTGCTAGGTGGTGTAGGTGTAGCTAACCGAGTGTCATTTTTCAGTATCCTTACAGAGAAATGGATGGCAGCAAAGTTGTCCTCCATCTGATCTACATTACCATCAACACCCTGAATGCTCAGTATCACAGCTGCCGTCCCCACGCCACTGCTGGCCCCCTCTACAGTGACAACTCCAACATGAGCCGCTACAGTGAAAAGGAAAAAGGTGAAAATGTTCATCTTGAGCGCGGACCTTAATAAGTACCGTTGACTATCGGTCTTAAAATTTAAATGCAGACTTTTATACATTGCGGCCCGGTGCATAAGTGGTTAGCGCGTCGACCCCCACAGTGCAGAGGTCGTGGGTTCGATTCCGGCTGCTGCCTTCCCGTGTGGAGTTTGCATGTTTTCCCCGTGCCTGCGTGGGTTTTCTCCGGGTCCTCCGATTTCCTCTCACATTTAAAAAACATGCATGGCAGGCTGATTGAACACTCCAAATTGATTGCTCTTCATTCGACATTTCTTTACTGTATTTCAGAAGAAGATAGTGTGTTTGATGAGTCAGATGTTCATGACACACCCACCGGAGCCGCTAACAAGGAGTCACAAACCTTCTTTGCTCGCCTGAAGAGAATTGGTGGGAGCAAGTCTGTGAAATACCAACCGGTTGAGCTGAACGCAAAGAAAAGTAAGAGTGGGAAACATTTCTGCTCCCTGATGACATCCAGAATTTTTGTTTCCCGGATGTCTCATCAGTGCTCTTTACAGGCGAAATCGAGCTGTCCGAGTACCGGGAAGCCAGTGCACTCCAGGACAGCATCCTGCACTGCGTGAGGGAGGAGAGCACCAGGAAGAAGCGCCTGCAGGCCATGAACAAGCAGAAATCTCTGGACATCTCCAATACTGACTCTATCCTCTTCAACCTCGATGAACATCGACGCAAATCTTGCATCGACCGCTGCGACTTACAGGCGCCCCCTGTTGTCCTGCCTCCGTCGACTGCCGCCCACACCAGGCGTCATGGCAAAGGATCGTCCGATGGCTCTTGGGTTCGAGTGGAGGGCAACGACGCGGTGGGCAGGCGGGGCTCTCGAGGCGGGCACTCCGACATCTCCAAACCCGTCATCCCCGAGGTGCGCCTCAGCTGCATGGAGACCTTTGAGGACAAGCGGGATCACGGCTCTGCTGGGGGGTCAGCTGCGGGAAAGGAGGACCAAGACCTCATTGACCTCTCCTCCGACTGCACCTCCATACCGGAGAAACACTCCCTGCTCTCCATGTCCGACAGCGACTCCTTAGTGTTTGAACCCTTGCCTCCACTCAGGATCGTTGAGAGTGACGAGGACTTTGACCTCAACACCATAATAGGATCAAAGTTCAATGGAAGTCCAAAAGTTCTGACTTCCCCGGCGAGTAGTAACACATTGCGGCTGTCCCCTGTGGTGCAGGTCAGTGTGGAGGACTGCTCCGGTGACAAGAAGATCACAGAACATCTGAGCGGAGAAGCGCTTTTGGAAAAGAAACTGACTCCTTCGAGTTCTTGGGAACTACCCGAGAGAATGGGGAACATCTGCCACGAGAGCCCCATCATGACCCTGAAGCAGAAGAGAGACCTGCTGAGGAAGACGCCCCATGTGCCAGACACCTCAGTGGACGAGGCGTTAGGCGCACTGGAGGAGGCCAAGGGCTCGAGCCCCTCCTGCAGGACCATCTTCTTGGACATCCCGGAAGATCAAACAGAACCTCTGTCTTCACCGGAGAGAAGCAACGACGAGGAAGAGTACGGCGACGACGAGGACGATGACGACATGGGCGATGAAGCAGAACTCAAAACACACGGCGGCGATGACAATGACGAGGCCGAGTTTAAAATTCAGATCGTTCCTCGACAGCGGAAGCAGAGGAAGATCGCTGTGAGCGCCATCCAGAGGGAGTACCTGGACATCTCGTTCAACACGTTTGATAAGCTTGGCAACGAGCAGGCCACGGACACAGGTGAGTTCGAAGCATACAAAACCCGCTTTAGTTTTGTGTGAGACACAGGTAGCGGTTAGCATGCTTTTCGCCAATGAAGCTAATGACGATAAGTGGTTTAGATACTTTGACGGAGGATTGATTAGCCGAGAGTCTGTGTCACCATGCAGATAAACAAGCATTGTCTACCTTGGAAAAGCCGCGAGAATCTTCCTCAGCGCCAACACTTGAAGCCGCGATACCCGAAACGAGCCACCGCTCGTCAGTATCCGGTAGGATTCTTAAAACATGACTTATATTTATTTAGAAACTAAAGTAGCTCTGCAGTAATAAGCACTGTTGCTATACAGTGGCTAAACCGGGGGTCGGCAACATGCGGCTCTTTAGCGACATCTAGTGGCTCCCTGTAGCTTTATAAAAAAAAAATTGAAAATGGAAAAAGATTTTGATAGTAGGCTAATATAGCTCAAATAGATATAGATACATGTTGCAGCTCCGAAAAAGAAGAGCTGTGGTGTTGTTTTTTTAAAACGTACACTTAATTTATGCTTTTAACAGTCTCGACAAACACAGACACGTCTGCGTCCGACTCCGTGCCTTCGCTCTTCTCGTTCAACTCGAGAGGCGTTCAAAGACAGCCTCAGAAAAACGGAAATTAATGATCACTTCAATGACACTAAGAAAAGCGAAAATAATGCACCAAAACAGGAAATCAAGCGAGGAAATTACAAAATAAATTCTATGGGGGCGTTTGTGAACACACAACAAAGGAATGAATAACAGAAACAATTCTGAGACAGTCCAGTCTCCTACATACATACAGCATGTGTTTCCTTCATTGTAAGTTTTATAGAAGGCTTTTATTTTTTTGCGCCTCCAGAAATGCCTATAAGGCATTTTGGGTTGCTGACCCCTGGGCTAAACGATGTGATGTCATAGTTACGTGAATTCACCCATCTGTTTTGTCATCCTCGAAACACCATTTTCCAAATCACCACACGCACGACGGATACTTTGACAGCGATGCGAACCTGAGTGTGTTTGTTTTTTGTGTGACCTTCAGCTCAATACCGTCAGGTGAAGCGAGGTTCTCTGGGCGCACTGACCATGAGCCAACTGATGAAGAGGCAGCTGGAGCATCAGTCCAGTGCGCCGCACAACATCAGCACCTGGGACACAGGTCATTCATTCATTCTTTTTTTTTTTGCATTACCCCAATAACTTTCTTTTTTTTTCTATAAATAACATGTATTTTCTTGTTCTGTAGGTCCAACAAAAACCAGTTTGCTCTCTGCACCGAGCACAGTGAGCATGTTTGTCCCCGCACCTGAAGAATTCATTGACGAGCAGCCGACCTTAATGTCTGACAGGTGAATGAATTCATTTTCAGCTTCCCGTGCTTTACAGCAGACAAATGCCGAAAAATGCAGAAAAATAACGGTGAAGACATACCCCGTTGAATTTTATTGTGAAAATCAAATCATTTTACTGGATCTTGGAGGCAGAATCAGCCACTTTCCGTGTGACTTTAGGTGTCGGGACTGTGCGGCTGTGCTGGAAGAATACGACGAAGAGACTCTGGGCCTAGCGGTGGTGGTGCTTTCCATGTTCATCCACCTTAGCCCTGATCTGGCTGCTCCTATGCTCTTGGACATCATGCAGTCTGTGGGCAGGTAGAGCACCCGCCCCTCCCCACCCCCTTTCCTGCAACCTACATCCACACGGGCACTTAGATGACGTTTCATAACTAACCGTCAGGACGCATGCATGATTCATTCCCGCAGCCTAATCCACTGCTTTGACTTCTTTCAGGCTGGCTTCCAGTGCTAATTTTTCTGGACAAGCTGAGAGGTTTGACATGAAGCCGTCACACTGCCGTTCAGAGATATGCACATTATCTCCTAGATGACGAGTTGTAATAATTCACGTGGCCAACACACAGTCCTTGTCCTTGTGCTTTGCAGCATGTTGATCCCAGGGAATGTCGCAGGTGTCGCAAAGCAGTTCCTCCGCTGCATGTTCCACCAGCTGGCCCCAAATGGCATCTTCCCACAACTCTTCCAAAGCAACATTAAGGGTCAAGTCCTCACACTTCCAATTCAACTAAACCATAAAGGACCAAAAAAAAAAAAAATGAAAACTAAAAGGTCCGTTTGTCGCTTTTTCTCTGCAGATGGAAGTTTTCTTCGGACGCTCGCCTCATCGCTGATAGATTTTAATGAGCTGAGTTCTGTTGCTGCGCTCAATATGCTGCTGGAGGTGAGCGTTCTCCTCATTCGTCTTCTCGCCAGCAGAAGGAGCTCTTGTCAAAGTATTGGACGCTCCTTTTGGTCCCATTGAGGCGGCAGAAGCCCTTTTGAAACAACAATTCTTCGGTGTTCCAAGAGAACGTGCCATATTACCCTTCACAACTGCACCAGTTGATTGCGATTGCTGGGGCTAAATAAATGACACAAATAAAAGCCCAGTGAGGCGTGTGACCCGTGCGACCATTAATCTGTGCTTCGGCGTCCTTAAATCCGCTGCCACGAGCGTTGTGATTGATCAGAAGTGAATGATCGGTTAAATGGAAATCTCCACCGCTTATAGAATGCCATTATATAACGCAGTTGTGCTTTTCTGCCTCTGTGCCCTCCCCCCCCCCCCCCCCCCCCCCCTGCAGGGGTTGAACAACAAGAAGAGTCTGCCAGCAGGAGGCACTATGCTGCACTGCCTGGACAACATCGCTACCTTCATGGAGGCCCTCCCCATGGACTCCCCCAGCAACCTGTGGACCACCATCTGCAACCAATTCCAGACCTTCCTCACTAAACTGCCCTCTGTGCTTCCTCTGAAGGTAGCCATCGACGCCAGCGCTCACTTAGCCTGCGCCTGATATGCTTTGATGTGATTATGGCTCGGGAGAAAGCATGGAGGCAGTGCCCTTGTCAGGTTCAATAGGACTGAGTCTCAAGATTGTAATTGATGTGACTCTGCCGCTTTTGACCTTGGAGGTCAAATGAAAGTGTCACTCATCATTTTATCCCCGCGTGAATTCGATCCAGCGTTATGATTGGACGTCGTGGCGAAATGACCGCACGAACTTTTGTACTTTGAAAAGTCTTCTTCTTCAAACTTTTTCAATCTGTCTGTGCCTCAGTGCCCCATGGATTCCAGTTTGAGGATTATAATTTGCCTTCTGAAAATTCCAGCGACAAATGCAACTCGGGTAAGCCCAGAGAAGATTTGGGGGGGGAAGCTAATTTATACAAATCCTGGCCTTTAACATCTAACCTCCTGTGTCCCACAGAGCCTTCTTGAGCCTTTCTCCAAGCTGCTGAGCTTTGTCATCCAGTACGGCATCTTCAGCCTTTCCTACTTAGTGGAGCTGTGTGGACTCTGCTACAAAGCATTCAACAAGGTACGTCACAGTTTACATTTCTGAGCAAGCCACTTTGGGACTTTCCGCCCTCTTCTGTTCTTTATTTCCCTGAAAGAATCAGCTTCTTATCTTCGATCTTATCATTCACTCCCAAAGACGTTTTTAAACGTCTTTTCAGACTTGGTCTAGAATTGGCTGCTACAGAATGAGTTAATACTGGCCCAATCTGAGTCATTTGTATCAGTGATTCTTGAAGCACAGTAAAACAACTGACGCCATGTTTGGGTTTCTGTCGCTTTTCTGCAACTGGATAGGATCACTTATTTGGAGATGATTGATTTATTCTGTTGGTACTCATTTCTCCGAAAGGGTGCTGGAAGAAAGAGTCCAATCATTATTTATTTCTGATGACACAATGCAATAGGCTATTTTTGCCGCAACCTTGTTTAAACCTTTTAAACAAATTAGCACTGCTAAAAATGTTGAGTTGCGTTGTTTCGCAGTCCTTTTGCTCATCATTCTTTTGGTGCTGCACTACTTCCCTGACTTCCCAGACAGCCAGAAATGTGGCCGTGCATCTCACATGATTAAGTAGGCAATCAGCCAGTATTGATTAACATGATGAGTTGGTTTTGCTGTAGGGGTTGTGGGTCTGTGGCGGCTTTTTGAGGTGCAGTCTCAGACGGAGGTGCAGCCCACAGCGTTTGGCCCCGGAGGATCCTCAGTCGTCTGCCGCTGTCAACAGGGCATGCTTTATGTCTCCTGCAGTATTGATTCTGTCTACCTTCGCTTCAATTCCTCACCGTACAATATCCGCTTTTAAAAACCCAAAGTCACTATCAATGATTACTCTTGGAACTTGTTCCTGTGCAGTTTTTCTTTTTTAAGTGATTTCTGGGAAGGGTTCTCAACCCATCTTGCCTCCAGGTTTGATCCCTTTCGGGGACAGCTTATCATGTTATCGGGTTACAAGGTGCATGAAAGGGTTAAACTTATAAATTGAGCTTTAAAAAAAAAAAATTATTGGAACGAAGGGTGCCAGGGCATGCATCAGTGGATGGTACTGCAAGTGAGCCTAGCGGGTTTCTATTTACTGAAGGTGACATGGAGATGGTTAACACAGTAGGTGCATTAAAATTGTAGCCCTGATAGGCTCATAAGAGGAATCATGAATTTTTGCTTTGTCTGTTGAAGGGTTGCTTCTGTTGACTGACCTTTTGCTTTGCATTCAGTCTACAGCGTACCCACACTTTCTGGCATTTGTGCTCGAAATCTTATCAGCTTCTCTTGTGCCCCACAGATTTTCTGTCGCATTAAGTCTGGATTCCATACTAAAATGTTTAATTTCGTCTGGTGAGGCCAGTCTTTTACTTTTGGGTGTGTTGCTTGTTCTCCTTGTCATGCTGAATAAATGATGCAGATGAGAGTTTAGACCGGGGGTCGGCAACATGCGGCTCCACAATCTCAACCTGCTGCTTATTTTTTCACGGCGTTTGAAATTTGTCTTAGGGTCTCCATTTTATTTATTTTTTTTACACGTGACTACTTGGGCGTGTCCCCTTCAAAGTGAGGCACGCCTGCAGTGGCTTTGCATTCCTTGGGCGCACGCGGCCCGACATAAGCAAACATGATGGCACAGAGAAAGGGAGGCAAAAGTGGGAAGAAGCCAGGAGATGACAGTGTGGTTTGTAAACAGGCAGCTGGGCTTTGTGTGGAAGGGATGAACAAAGAGAGCAGCCTGTCCTCGGGGAGGGAGAAGGCAGCCTGACAGCCTCATCTGAGCTGCCTGGGACTCAGGGAGGAGAGATCTGGACTGGCCTAAATCTACTCCTCAGCCTCACTATTGTCTGTCTATTCTCCGGCTCCCTCCCACCCTCTCGCCGCCTGTCCTTCCTCCTCTATTCAGCCTCGTGAGTTTATGCTCTTCCTCGCAGCATGAGTAAGGGAGAGCGATAATAGAAAAAGGCAGTCTTGCTGCATCGGTACATTTACTCCCTTCTCTTATCTCCTCACATCCAGGAGCGAGATAAGTTCTACATGTCGCGCATTGTGGTGCTGGAGCTGCTTCAAGCCCTCAAGTTTAAATCCCCGCTGCCTGACACAAACTTGTTACTGCTGGTCCAGGTAAAAAAAAAAAAGAAAAAGCGCAGCAAAAATAAGATCACCACGCCGACATGCATGGTCAAAATCTCATTGTGTGATTTTTTTTTTGCCAGTTCATTTGTGCGGATATCGGCACACGACTGGCGGAATCCACCATCATCCAAAAGCACATGATCGCTACATTACCCGGGGTAAGATTTTCACTAAGAACCTTATTAGAATCAGCAGCTGGAGTCAAAGGCAGCCTAAAAATAAAACCTGTGCCTTAACAGTGCACAACAGCTGCAATGGAATGCATGAGACAATACATAAGTGAGCTCCTGGATTTCATTGCCGACATGCACACGCTAACCAAACTCAAGGTGAGTCTTCTTTTGCGTGGCAAGAGCACTTTAGTCCACTCTTATTGGCAGAGGTGACACTGTTGCCCGCTTTCATTGTTGTCATCCAGAGTCACATGAAGGCTTGCTGCCAGCCGCTGCACGAGGACACTTTTGGAGGAAACCTTAAAGTGGGCTTTGGCTCAAGTGGCCGCCATGGAGATCAGCAAAGGCAATCACCGTGACAACAAAGCCGTGGTCCGTTATCTTCCCTGGCTTTACCATCCTCCCTCCACCATGCAGCAAGGGTGAGACTCACAAAGGACATGCTGTGCTTGCCATTTAAGGGCATTTGCGGGCCAATTTTTGTGTGAGGCAGGTGCGCTAACCACTTAGCACACTTCGCTACTCACAGGAAACATTTTGAAGTGAGTTGAGGAGCTCCATTTAGACCAGTGGTTCTCAATTATTTTCTGTCGCGCCCCCCCCCCCCCCCCCCTGCACGACTATAAATAGTATCAATTTGTCTATAAAATTGTTATAAGTACACCTTTGCATAACACTGTATCCTTATTAACGTATAAGAGAATAAAAAAAGAGAAATATGGACCAACTTTATGGACCAACTTACAACAAAGAATAGCTTTAGTAACTGGAACCGAAAAGATTTAAAGTGCATCTGAAATTCAAAAATAACATTAAATCCTTAATTTAACAAAACTATTTTTGACTGACCATGTCAAACCATACGGTACTGAAAAATAAAATTACATAAAATCAATAACTAATAATGCATTCAAACTACCGGTAATCACCAACATTATCTCAGGAGCACAATATTTTAAAAAGACTTTAACCAGCAAAACAAAAATATATAAAAGAATTGTGTGTTTTTTGTTGTTTTTTTTTTAAATCAAGATGATGTCTGGATTAATGGCTACAATGAGCACGTTTTGCAATGCACAGCTTTTCGAAGCGAGGTTTGAAGCAGGACACAGCAATTCTCGGCTCCTGCTCAATGTGTAGCCGGGACCTGTATTTTAGTTTACTGAAGTAGCAATCACAAAGCAGGCATGATTGTTGGCAATATTCGGTACGTTTTCGCTGAAAAAAAACCTCAAGCAGTTTATCAGCGTGATTGGGGTGTAATGTCTTTAAGTGACGCCTTTAATTTATTTGGCTTCATTGCTGTCCGCTACCAAAATTATTAGACACAGTAAGCATATCGATCTTTACTCGTCTACCACCGCAATCACAGTGAAGCCAAGCGCTACTTACGCTTCGTCATATTTCCTCCCTGAGAATGCTTCCTGCGCAAACTCTGCCAATGAGAGCGCTACTGCCCTCTAACGTAGTGGAGGTGCAACTGCACGTTATTTTAGGACAGTAAAAAAAATAAAAAAGCATGTTCCCCGAGGTCAAACGCGTCCCCCTTGGCGGAGGCTCGCGCCCCCACCCCCAGGTGTTTCTAAATCAGAAACACTGATTTACACAAAAGCAGTCCTTTGATGGCAACTTCTGACATTCATACGCAGTTACAAGCCGTTTTAGGCGATGCGTGAGTTACTCGCTTTGTTTGGGCGGGAGGGGAAAAAATAGCATTTAGTTAATGCTGACATGAATGTCATTGTTCCCGTGCAGTCCAAAGGAATTCATCGAATGCGTCTCCCACGTGCGTCAGCTGTCTTGGCTCCTCCTTGGCTCGCTCACACATTGCACCCTGCATCAGGGCTCCACTTCCTGTATGCCCATCCCTTTGGATGCTGGCTCCCACATCGCGGACCATCTTATTGTCATCCTGATCGGCTTTCCCGAGCAGTCGAAGGTACGTCTGGAATCACCGCAGCCGTTCAAATGACGACGCCTTCACTTTTATTCACGGGATGCTTTTTCACTGCCTACGCAGACGTCCGTGCTGCACATGTGCTCTTTGTTCCACGCCTTCATGTTTGCCCAGCTGTGGACCATCTATTGCGAGCAGGCCGCCGCCGCTCCCACTTTGCAGAACCAGAACCAGACCGAGTTTTCCTCCGGCGCCATTCTCACAGGCCTGGAGTTCTGGAGTCGTGTGACACCCAGCATTCTGCAGCTCATGGCGCACAATAAGGTGGTGAGTGCTTGGCCTCCTACTTTCACTGGCCGCCAAGTGCAAAATGTGCTCTTAAAGAGTGCGAAAAATATGACATAGAGTCGATGGTGAACTTTGCTTCATTGTTTTTTCAGATGGTCGAGATGGTGTGCCTTCATGTTATTAGCCTGATGGAAGCGCTGCAGGAGTGCAACTCAACCATCTTTGTCAAGGTTTGCAAGAAACGTTGCCACTATGACGTGGGATAAAATAGACGGAATACAGATGCCACGTTACGTTTGGGTGTCAGCTCAAAAATGATTTGAATAAAATACATGCGGTGAGATACGGGTCAATTTTAAAGGGTATTTTGTGAGGGTGTAATTCAATGAGTCTCTTGTTGTCATTTTACATACATGTGACGGAACTTGTCAGTACTGTCAACATGGCATTTCCTTCAAAGAGAACTCTCCAATTAAAAGCGATTTGATACGGATCTCGATACGTATTTTAAAGTGGAACGATTGGAATCGGTTTAGTTTGATGCAATCATATCTTTTAAATCAAAACCTGAAATCATCTTCACATGACTACTATACTGGGGCAGAAGCTATCCAGTATGTTAGACTGGTTAAGTGGTATTTGTGTCATAGTATCGGTGCATTTAGTATAAGTACAGCACAGATGCAAGGTAATAGTGGCATCGATCCTGTTTGGGTATTCACTATTTAAAAAAATGTATATTGTGGATTTGGTCTGACTGTATCCTGCTAATATACAAAAAAGGCGGAGCAAATAAATGACTCCCGTTAACAACAAGCGACAACATCATTTCTCACTCTTTATTCTTTCCCTCAGCTTATTCCAATGTGGCTACCCATGATACAGTCCAACCTCAAGGTAAACCCTGCAAATGTCACGTAAATATAAAAGAATCCCAAGCAAATTGTTCACCGGCCTCCTTTCCGCCCCGCATCAATCAGCACCTGTCGGCAGGTCTGCAGCTGCGTCTCCAGGCCATCCAGAACCGCGTGAACCACCAGTGTCTGCAAGGTCAGACGCCGGGAGCGCCGCCGTTTGCGCTGCGCAAGTGGCTGCAGTGCACTCAGTTCAAGATGGCTCAGGTGGAGATCCAATCATCTGAGGCCGCCTCGCAGTTCTACCCCATGTAACCGACTTTCTGCAACCCAAAAAGGATGCGCACCCGGGTCGAGCCGCCTTTAGTATAACATGTACAGTAGATCTGTGCTATACTGTTAACGGCTCACTCGCAGAAGATTTCTATTTAGCTGTGTTGTGCTCTGAATGCAAATGTCTTTTCGACTGGACAATAAAAGTTCTTTTTTTGTTTTTTTTTGTAGCTAATTCAGTACGAGTCAATTCTAGACCAGGTCTGAAACGACGTTTAAAAACGTCTTTGGGAGTGAATGAGTTAATATAAGACACCTTGTCATTGCCTCTATTCAAATGTGACATTTACTTCCCTTTCACGTCTCCGTTCATATTCCAAATGTCCATTTTACCATAATGCGACTGGCAGCACGATTAAATCAGCCCGCCTTGTTTACGGTTGCGGACCAGAGATTGGACCTCTCCGGGAAAATGACATGACACCCATTTAGCCAGCTCGCCGTCTCCGATTCTTGTCAGAGCGTCCGTCACGCCGCCTCTCGCCATCACGACTCGGATCCATCAGGGGGCCGCGTGAGTTGCGGGAGCAGCTTCCTAACTCGATAAGAGGGAGCCAGAGCTTAGAGTTAAACAAGCCTATTTTGGTGAGAGATTTCCCCTCCACCACACCCCTGTACCAGCGGCACCCTAGCCCAAAGTGGAGGCCTCCCCTTCCTCCTCATAGCAGACTTAAACCAAGCAAACACAATTACCTCGGGCCTAATGTGGTTTGTTGTGATGGAGCATTGTTGCGAGGTCTAACCGCATTAGCCCCCCGAGGATGACAGATGTCATGACAGCAGGGCACATTCATCTCGTTTGGGATTTCATTATCAAGATTTAACATTAATCTAATTTGCTCATCGAAACATTGGAAATGTAAAAGTGGGAGCACGGCAACATTTGATGTGTGTTGCTTGGCGTGGGGGGGGGGGTTAACTTTTTTTATTTGTGCGTGCAAATGTGGACCTGTGATGAGAGGTGTGAGCCAAATGAGTCACACCATGTGACTAATGAACTCACACACATGCACGCTCACGCACTCGACCCGGGTGAACCGCGAGGCTGGCTGAATCAGACTCGCAGTGACCTCCTTGTCATCAACCTCCAGTCTTGGCTCATCAACGCTCTCCTCCTGCGGGAGGCCGGACAAAAGTGATGCTGGTTTGTGTGTGTGTGTGTGTGTGTGTGTGTGTGGTTTAATCAAGTCGCCTTGCACCAGGGTTGCATCTGTCAGCCGCTTCCACACCGGTGTGATTATTTGACCTCAGGGTCTCTTTTCCGAAAGAAGCTCACACACACACACACACACACATGCGCGCGCACACTCAATAGGAGCGACTTATGTAATCAGCGCCCGACAGGTATGCAGCTTTTTCCCCACCCCGACTCACCTGCCTGATGGCCTCCTGGAGGACAGTGTGGCAGTCAGCGGTAATTAACACTGACCAAAGGCCTGTTGGGCAGACAGGGTGCAAGTGGCTCATCAAAGATGTCAGAACTCATAAACACACTCATGTATAGTGGTGGAAAAGTGACAAAGTACAAAAACAGTAATCCCTCATTTATCGCGGTTAATGGGGACCAAAACCACTCGCGATAAACGAAAATCCGCAAAGTAGCGACCGATTAACATATACGGGCTTCTCGCGGACCGTTTGCGGACTTTTTGCGGACTTAAAATAAATAAATAAATAAAATTTATGAATATGTTTGAAAAAAATCCGCGATAAACGAACCGCGAAATAGCGAGGGATCACTGTACTTTGTTTCTGTGCTGGTAGAGTTTTCACGTATGGGAAGTTTGAGATGTCAAAGCTTTCTGTGATACTTCAATCGTACATATCTTCTTTATCGGCTGTTGTTTAACTGTAAATCCGCAAATAATTGATATTAAAAAAAAGTACTTACAGGGGCTGCCATTTTTAGGTCTTTTCACTCTTGTGACAGCTGCAGCTTTACGTTAGAATCCATTCATTGTGTCTGACCTCAGTGTTCCAATGTGTGGCCCCTCCCTCTCTCTCCCCAATCACTGCACCTGTCCCACCTACACACCTGCCAGTCCTCACCTCGTCAGCCACACTCTGCTCTGCTGCATTAAGGCCAGTCTGAAGAGACCCCCAGTTGCCAGTTTGTCGGTTAGCTTAACTGCCATACTCTGCTGCCCAGCTTTTGCGCTCAGCCCTCCAGAACACCTTGATGTTCTCTCGCAATCTCTGCGAGGGAATGTAGGTAAGGAAGTTTTTTTTTTCCTTCCATGTCACCTTAAGGGCTCCGTCCATTTGTAAAATACCTTGGATTAAATGTAATATTGTGAAGTAAACTCCATGATAATGACTGAAAATATTGAAAGCGTTTTTTAAAAAAAACTGTTTTAAACAAAATTGCTGTGGTTCTACAACATCTAAGACTTAAAATACACGAAGAAATGAATCCTATGGACGAAGGACGAAACTAAGCATGTGCAAGGTAATTCCTAACTTGTTCCTGCAAGTGTTAAAACCGACCCGTGTTACAACTGTCTGTACCTTTTCCATCTCTGCTCATGCGCCATGAAAACCAAAACATCCTTTGTGTACTGCGGATGATCACTCCTGGTAAAGCTTGTTGAGAAAGTGACAATCTTTGGTAAGCACTAGGCCCCCCCCCCGGGGGGGGGGGGGGCCTAGTGCTGTCACTTTGTTTTTATGACAGCAAAAGCCACACGGGCCTAGCTGGACAATGCATGAATGTTTAAATTGCTCACAGTGTCCATGGGCGTTAGCATCAAGCGGCACATCCACAGCAGGCACGGCTGTAAAATTTAGTCTACGGTGCCTCATTCACATTGGAATTCAATGACTCTCCAGTGTTCCTCTGAATCAGCCTGCATTACACCGTCCATGTACGCAGCCACAACATGAAGCACACCTGATCGGACATGAGAGTGGTATCTGAAATTATGCTTTATCAGTGGCACCGTGAGGCCTATTTTTTTTTGGGGGGGGGGGGGGCTGTAGCCTATCATAAACAAGATACATAGGATATGCTATAGTTTTGTATGTAAGCAGAATTGTCGCGATTCTCATTAGCTAGATTATATTTGTATGTGACCTGCACATTTGCTGCTTTGTGACATAGCAAGCGGTAAAAGGTCTGCTGATGGCACTTCATTAAAGATGCAGCGAGTGAGACAGACTTAGCACAAGCGCCCCCCTCCCACCCCGCTCCTCCCCACCACAGGGAGAGCGGCCCAGCTCCAGACCTGCACCACACAGAGCAGACCAGGCACAGGCTAAATATAACACCTCCTTTTTAACCCTCCCCCCCACCCCACCCCACCCCACCCCTCCCTTTAGGCAAACGTTCATCAATGTCCTTTAAATAAAATCCAAGGTAACGCTTTTGTTCTGTACACTTTTATTTACAAAAGTCAGCAAGGATATCAACGTATGCACATGGTTCTTTCTGTTTTGTTGTGTGTGTGTGTGTGTATATGTGTGTGTGTGTGTGTATACGTGTGTGTGTTTGCAGTATCGATTGCCATTTGTACATGAATGGCTTGTTCCATCAACATGACGACATTAACAACTCTAAATGGTAGCACGTTGTTTTCCTTTTGACGTGTGTCGAAACGCGTGTTCCTGTGCATGAATTAACAGTCCAGAAGGCAGATATTTAAATAGCGATATTTACATTCATGCATCCGTCACATCTCTCACAGACGGCGAAGTACATGGTTCCTACCTGTGCGTTTCTGAAAGCAAGCTTCTTGTTTTCAACAGATTAGCCGATAAGTAGACTCAACCGAAAGCCTTGATGGGCACTCTTCGCACACACACACACACACACACACACACACATGTTGAATTACAATGAAACACGAAAAGTGCAGAGCAGCATCGAGTTGATGCTCGTGTCCAGCTCGGTTGTGTTCTTCCAGAGGGCATGTTGGAGGATGCTTGTGACAACACACACGGACGCAACCTGATCCCTGACTATTGGCCAAGCGTCCTGTCTCTCACCAGTGACAAGGTCAGCCCCCTGGTTTCTATGGTGATGGGTGACGAGTCCTTGGTGACATACTTAGAAACATGGAAGATTGTCGAATCCACACACACACACACACACACACGACACTTTGGCGACAGTGGAACCTCTAAAGTTGAACGTCCGCAACTCATATCCAGTCATTCGGAATTTCAGTTTGACGCTAGGCCTCGGGGAAAGAAAAAACCCGGCAATTCTTCAGCACAGTTAGCATTTCAAGATTAATTCCGGAAGTGCGTTTGTTTTTTTTTGCCTTTGGCTCTTCTGTATTTCTTTTGCATGATTAAGACAAACGTGGCGATAACCGTAGGGCAAAAAATGGAAATGATTGCCATATCGTGGTCAAGGGTGGTCATTTATAACTATCACAGGGGTCACCAACCCGGTGCCCCGGGGCCTATTCCAAATACTGTATAGCTAACCAGTTATGGGACATTGTGATTTTCTAGGAATCTTGTACAAGTGATCATTTGTAGAGGTTTATTTTAGTATAGCTTCGCACTCAGTAGCCAATAAGTTGCTCTCAAGTTTCAAAAAGGATTACCAACCGTGACAGACTCGGGGGGGGGGGGGGGCATGCCAGTTACTCCAAAGCCACCACTGGTGCTGATAAAAAAATAATTTTTGGTTGCTTCTGCTTGTGTAATTCGGTTGCACAAGTGCGCACAATCTTTTATAACCGTGCATTTGGCTGTGCTCTAAATTAACCAAACGCATACAAACTCATGTTAAATGGGAGTCAGCAAGCGGTTTTGATTACCACCAAATAAAGTTCAGCTGTTCTAGTCGGGTGTTCCATTTTTGTTTTCTTATTTACTTTCTCGAAGGAGCCTAAATGGTTCGTGTCAAAACCGATTGCATTTTGGAAGCGTTCATAGTATTTTGTCCCTGATATGGTTAAAATACTGGACACATGGCCAGTGCAGTTTTTGTGATTGTAACAGTTTCACTGTGGAAGATAACATTTCTATTTTTAATCCTTTCCTATGACAAATGACTGACAGAGAGTTGAGCAGAACGGATTGCGTCGCACCTTAGAGGCTCCACTGCTCTTGTAAGGAAGAACGTGCACTGAGTTGACTTTGACAAAAATCAACAGTGGGCTAGCGTGTGATGCAATCGAGAAAGCACACCGTGACATTGAGACAAAACACGACATCTCAACAAACACGCAGATACCAACGAGAGCGATGCCGTTTTCTGCATCATTGTGTCCACAACACCGTCAACGGCATTCTGTGGCCAAATAAAATTGTGTATAAATAAGTCACTTCAAAAAAATCCCAAAAACAAACGCTGAGGACTGTACAATATGATCTTTTTTTTTTTTTTGGTAGAAAAATAAATAGAGAAAATAAATAGATGAATGACTAAAGTATGTTACAGTGAATCTTGAGAACGTGTTGACGTTGCCTCCCCTTTTTCTCTTTTTTTTTTTTTTTTTTTTCAAAGTATGGATTTCTTTAAATTGCATAGTCATGAATGCACGCCTCAGAGTCAGGAGTGACAGTCAGCTCATGCCCCTGCAAGGCATCTGTCTCCAAGATGCAGAACCAAAAATGGAGCATATATTCTTTCCAAAAAAAAAAAAATTGCATTCTCTGTAAAAAAAAAAAAAGTGCATGCACGTTATTTATCGTGTGTGATGGCGCCGCGGGGCCGCTCTATTGTCTGCGCTTCTATCGCACGCGTGAGGTCTGGATGTGCGGCAGACTGGCCCACAGTCAGCAGCCTGTCAGCAACACTTGCTCTTACTAAGAGCAAGTGCTCAGCCTGCTGGGATGCTTTTCAACAACACACATCGTGGGGGGTGGGAGGGGTGGACGAGGGGGCTTGCAGGGGTGGGGTGTGGGGCCTTTCATCCTCGCTTGCCTTCATGGCATTTCCTTCCACCTTTTCTTCAGCTCACTGGTGCCTTCGGTCCGACCAGAAGAAGGGAGGGGTTTCCTACAACTCTGTTGCATTGTGGGTGAGAAGGGGGTCACTGAGGAAAAGGGGGCGGGCCTGAAAGATGACGAATGCTGTCACTTCCTGTTCCGAGCTGGAGTCAAGTTTATACCACAGTGTTGTTTGTACCCATGGCCTTCTTGGTGCGGATGCTCATGGCGTATTCCCCGCGACTTGTCCCGTTCTCTTCCTTACGTAGCGGTTTCCTAAAAACGACAACAAAAACAAAAAACGGTGAGCACCTGATACAAGATAAATACAATTCAACCGCCAATGGCCCCAATAATTGTACGATTTATTATAATAATAATAATAATAATATAAATATATAAATAATAGGGCGGCCCGGTAGTCCAGTGGTTAGCACGTCGGCTTCACAGTGCAGAGGTCCCGGGTTCGATAGCTCCGGCCTCCCTGTGTGGAGTTTGCATACATTCCAAAAACATGCATGGCAGGCTCGTTGGGCCTCTAAATTGTCCCTAGGTATGAGTGTGAGCGTGGATGGTTGTTCGTCTCTGTGTGCCCTGCGATTTTTCAGGGTGTCCCCCGCCTACTGCCCGAAGACTGCTCAGCACCCCCGCGACCCTATGGATTGATGTAAATTAAAAATAATATAATAATAATAAAATCCTTCCGTTCATTCATTTCCTATGCTGTTCAAACTATGGATTGATGTAAATTACTAATAGTAGAACAGCATGTTTAAAAAAAAAAAAGTGAATAAATTAACCGTTAATGCTTGGTTAAGAATAAGAAACTGTGCTGTAACAGTTATAAACATTTTTTTTTTCTGTCCAGCGGTGGAGAGGAGGCACTCCATTTCTATCTTCACCGCTTGACAGAAAATACGTTCCATTTCTTGATTCATTGGTTTGCCTGATAAAATAAACACGGGCGCTCTGTTTGCGGCGAATACAAGACAGCCTAAATCACAGGTGTCAAACTCAAGGCCCGGGGGCCAGATCTGGCCCGCCATATCATTTTATGTGGCCCGTGAAAGCAATTAAACAAGTTCCATGAAGCTTGCTAAAATCTCGACCAAAATTCAAAATGATCATATTTAATAAATTTGAGACATATTTTCAGCATTTTCTTGTGACCAAACCCCTCATTACAATCACTTAAACAATAGTTGAATAAACTGTTATGATTGACTTTTTTATATGGTTTCAGTCCAAAATGTGGCCTGGGACAAAAATTAGTTTGACACCCCTGGTCAAGACCCAAAGAAGGGAACGGCAGCCATTTATCATCAATCCCCATCAACACCTCGGAATACTTTCACCGGCTACTTATTTTCAGTTGGCACAGACAGGCGAAGCGTATGGCATATTGCTGGATGGGTTCGTAATATCGGCTTCGGGTAGAAGCACAAAAGGGTACACAATTTAACCCTTTCATGCAGCCTGTAACCTGATAGCATGATAAGCTGTCCACTCTCGTAAGCGCTGTCCCCCGAGAGGGTTAAGTAAAACACAAGAGACATCAAACTCCGGCGCGGCCATTGGCCCAGGAGGCAGAGCGGGTCGAGGTCGCGGAAGCGATGATAAAGTCCAGAGAGGAAATGGAGTGTTGCCACCGTGCCAGTGGTCACCATTCCACATGGCGCTCCATGGCAACTAAAGGCCATGCCATTTAAAAAAAAAAAAAAATAGGGACTTTTGAGTTATTCGAGATGTTGATTTGATTTTCTCTGTCTCGTCGATCCTTTCTAATAAGGCCTGTGTTCAAAGGTCACATTTGCAGTAAGGGAAAGATGCATTGCGACGCAGACGATAAGGCAATTACCTCTTGCGACCGCTATCGATGCAATCTTCCCCCCCACCCCCCTACGTAATGAGTATGCGTGCGGCTGTCGAAACAAGCTGGGAATAACATCCATCCATTTGTGAAAGTACCTCCTGGTGCAAAACTAAAGACGGGACGAATTGAAGGCTAGGATTATTCAACGACGCTCCTTTCATGCACTCTCGTATGCCTTTGTGCTTATTATATTTGTCCAGTGTACTGTGCCTTGTGCAGAGCACCCCCTCAGCTCGCCTGGCTTATGTAAGTCAAGAGACCACATGTGAATACAGCTAGTACAGTCCATTGTCCCGCTCCGCAGCTTACAGTGTCCTCTCCAACGCAGAGGAGCCCTGAGCGACATCTTGTCTTTCAAAAGCAACGACTGGTCGCTCCAACTTTGACCGCTTCTTCTCAGACCAGTCCGGAGCCAACGTGCACCCGATATTTACTTTAAGTTCGAATGTGACCTGGTAGTCTGAGAATATGTGAACCTTGGACCTTGTTTGTCGTCATTTTTTTGAATTAAAAAATACCGTATCGGCCCGAATATAAGACGGTGTTTTTTTGCATTGAAATAAGACTGAAAAAGTGGAGGTTGTCTTATATTCGGGGTCTAGACATTATATCCATTTCACGAGGCTAGATGGCGCCAGATATCAATGAAGCGAATGCTGAAGTTGACTCCCCCAGGTCAAAGTGAAGCCCTGTCACGAAGAATAAAAATAAAAATAGCGGTAGCACGAAGAAGATAAATAAAAAAATAGCGGTAAGAAGGAAAAGAGAAGAAAATAATAGAAGAGATAACAAAAAATGGAGAAACGTAGTGACAATCTGGAGAAAAGTGGGTCGAAGATCGGCCAGGTTAACCGGGAGCTGAGGAGAAGTTTTGATGTCATTTACATTTCAAAAACCAGAAGCCATTCATTGACGAATGTGATTGCACTTTACATATTTAAATGTTCAGATATTAAGATTTGAATGAGGCAAAATAACATGCTTTTTCTCTCAAATATATTGTTAGCATCATTTGTCTCAGATGTACTGTAAATATTTTCTGTATAAAAATTAATTTGGTGTTCAAAAAGTCTTTTTTCAAACTTGAGTCTTGAAAAAGAGGGGGTCGTCTTATAATCAGGGTCGCCTTATATTCGGGCCGATACGGTACTTTGATCTAAATTCGTCTATTTCACGGGTCTGGTTTTCAGATGCATTTTGTTGTCGTATGTTTTGCAATGACATCGCAGTCATCTAATCTAATATACAATCACACGCACGCACACGAGACAACATATCCCGGAAGGGTGGGGGGGGGGAAAAAATCCCAAACACTTTCATCTCATTTCAATCGCGTGCCACGGTGTCCTCTAAGGTTAGATGAGTAGCGCATTTCTGCGTTGCTTTGCCAAGACTTTTCCTCCTGCACACGCTCACGCTGTTTGAACGCTCTCCCGCTGTCGAGTTGATTCGTCAGCCCTCGTTTTCAGGTTGCCCCCGTTTTTCCAACGTGACTGTGATTTTGTCACACCTGTTAAACCGTTATGTCACTCGGTGCTGTCTGGGCTGTCACAGCGTTCCGCCACTCATACACGGCACAACTCCTCAAGATTTCTGCTCGGCTGTCTATAGTCCCAAGAGAGTACTTTAAGTTGCTGTCAACAATTGTGTCGCCATGACTCTCGTCATTAGTTCATGTGTTGGTGGTGTGTGAGTTCCTGGACTTTTCGGATTAGATTTCCACAAAAAAATTAAAAATGAGTAGCGGGTGGAATGGACCAACAAAGAAAATGTTCCCATTTTGGTGACAATCCAGATAGCATTTAAATATGAAGAATTCTGGGAGCATCAATTATTTCAGTGTGGATTTACTTTGTCGTTTTCACCAAATTACATTTTAAATGTTGATATTATCGGGGGGGGGGGGGGGGGGAAAGTACATTATGCAAGCAAGAGGTCTTATTGGCTTTTTCAGTTACAGTCTTATCATAGATAGTTTTCTTGTGTTGTGATGATTTGCGGCGTGTTAGCCATCAGGATTTGCTGAAATTTTCCCGAATGGTCGCTCCCGTCAGCGGATATTAGTAAATATCCATCCATCCATTTTTCCGATCCGCTTAATCCTCACAGGGGGCGTGCTGGAGCCTATCCCAGCTGTCTTTGGGCAAAAGGCGGGGGACACTCTGAACCGGTTGCCAGCCAATCGCAGGGCACACAGAGACGAACGACCATCCGCGCCCACACTCACACCTAGGGACAATTCAGAGTGTTCAATCAGCCTGCCATGCATGTTTTTGGAATGTGGGAGGAATCCGGAGTACCCAGAGAAAACCCACGCGGACCCGGGGAGAACATGCAAACTCCACATAGGGAGGCTGGAGCTGGAATTGAACACGGTACCTCTGCACTGTGAAGTCGACGCGCTAACCACTGGTCCACCGGGCCGCCCATTAGTAAATATAACTTGGCTAATTACAGGCTTACAAGTTGTGAATTACCAGATTACCAAATGTAGTGTACATAAGCAACACACTGGACGAAAAAGATTTTGAGGTTGTTGGTGGTGCTGTTTTTGGCGAATGGCTTGGTTGTAAACAAATTAGTCATGACGTACATTTTATTGGGGACAGATGCCAGTCGCAGTGTCCCCGCAGGACCCAGGGAAAGCCTAAGAGATGGAATATAGTCCAAGCACGAAGGGAGAATCACATTATGTTGTGTGGGTGAGGATCAGCGCACGTGTGGGAGCTGCGGTGTTCTGATGGTTTCCTCAAGGGGACCAAACAGGCAGTTTGGGGATTTGCCTAGTTTGAAAACAGAGTGAGGAGCAGCCATATTCATGTACTGTATGAAATCCCCCTCCACCCCCTCGCAAAATACTCACCACTTTTGATTTAGCGTCGTCAAATAATTTAGAAAATCGTGGAAACCATTTCATGACTTCACTTCAAAAAGTGAAAGCCACGAATTATACAGATACAGTGAAACTCCTCTACAACGAAATCTACATGGGTGAAAATACCCCGTCGAGTGAAAACATCTTCATGCATTAACATCATTCCCACTTTCTAGTTTCAAATTTGCTACAGTGAAAAACCCCCTGTTGTGAAAAATTTCTTGCTGCAAACATGATTTCGTTGTAGCGGAGTTTCACTGTATATGACAGAATTAGACTGTAATGTATGTATGATGTAATTTTTTTTTGTATGATTTTAGCTAGGAGCTAATGAAAACCCCAATTCAGCATCTAGCTAATTTCAAATCACGCACAAGAAACAATCAAAAGTCATCTTCAGATAGAAATGAAGTGGGAATTGGGCTTCTGAAGACGTTGCAACTTCTCCAGAGAGTCACCTGCTTGTTTGTCACAGTTTTTTTTACACCAGATGCCCTTCCTGATGTTGCGACCCACTTTTTTGTACGGCAATGGGACCAGCAGTGGGCTGTAGGCTGGGAATCGAACCCGTGCTATTTACTCATAAGGCAGCAGCATCTACCACAACATTGGGAGTATTTGCGGGGTTTTTTCCCATTGTGTTTAATGAATCTGTATTATATATAATTTATGAATTTTACATTAAATTTACCTTTTTATGATCATTCCAATTTTTTGAGATGCAAGGTGCATGCGTCCACTGTCAACAACCGCTGACCGTGTCGCTTGAGGACACTGGACAGGGCTGAGCTTTCTCTAACGTGTACACAAGGTTTCAATAATAGATGGCAAGCTGTTGACATGTGGCAGGTGGCGACACAACACTTCACGTGTTCGATGAATATTTTATAGGAAAGCTGTGCAATCACGGCGCACAGTCCCGTTTGAAGTTTGGGCTACGGGTCGGAATGAAATGAGGACATGTCATACGCGCTGTTTCCAATTGCCATCTGGAAACCACAGTCACATTTGGTGGTTCACAACACTACAGAGTGCTCTGCAGGTATCGGTCAGGAAACGCGAGTTTTCAAAATGTAGAGGCTAAATGATGAAATATTACATGAGAAGCCTTCTTGCTTAAGATTTAACAAGTTTCCTTGGCTGTACTGCATTGCCCTTGAATCGGTCGGGAGCAGCTGTGGAGTAATATCCGCTTTTAGACAAGCCTCCCGGAGCGCTAAGTGATTAGAAAAAGCATCTCGCTCCATTAGCACGTCGGGCTGAGCTTTGTTTATTTTGGCTTTCTGGGTTGGCGGACAGCCGGGAGACAGAAGCAGCTTCATGTCTTTTGCTTGGGATGCCACGGCAACACTGAGAGGCAGCATGTGTCTGATTCTCGTCTTGACGCTCGCACACATCAGACTGCCTGCTGTTGCCGCTGCTGTGTACTCTCAATAGAATAGAATAGCGGAGACGTGTTTTTTTTTCTTCTTCTTTTTTTTTTTTTTTTTTCTTCCTGCCAGGACCTTTTGCCTGTGGCAGATGAGTGACAGACAAATATGATTAAAAAATAAATAAATAAGAAAAGGCCAATCGGGTTGTGGCCTGCAGAGCTTGGCCCTCACCTCCTCAGCTGTCTGGCCCTGGACCTCATCGAGATGATTTTATTTGAGGAAAGCCTGAAGCAAAGAGGGCCTGGAAGAACGTGATACACACTGGATGTGGTTCATTGCTCTCCGACTACCCTTTTCGCGGTTATTGCTATTGACTAAAAGCACTGTTTCACCAGCATCGTTTTTTGAACTGAAGATGGACAAAAAATGGAATTGTAATTTGAAAATTTGGAGACTAAAGACATTGAAAAGAAGTCTCACGATGGAATTTATTTGATTTTTCTCCTTCTATTTGTTCAACAGTAGTGCTTGCAATTCGTCCCACTCTGGGGAGGGGGAGAGAGACTTATAAGAACAAAAGCAGGTCTCTTCCATTCCTTAATTGTCTAAACAACCTTAATTGACTAATCATAAACACATCTGACTCAGCAGGATCGCTGGCCTGTGTGTGTGTGTGTGTGTGTGTGTGTGTGTGTGTGTGTGTGTGTGTGTGTGTGTGTGTTAGTGCGCTCTGCTCAAGCGCAAAGGGCCACGTGGGGCAATTTTTAATTTTTAAATCTATGTTAATTGGTCCTACTTCGCGGATTTTTATTTATCGCGGGTGATTTTGGTCCCCATTAACCGCGAAAAACGAGGGATTACTGTATTGTATTTTCCGCACTATAAAGTGATTCGGATTATAAGGCGCAGCTTTAATGAATGGCCTATTTTAAAACTGTTTTCATGTATCGGGCACGCTGCATTATACGGCGCATAGAATAGAAGCTACAAAAGTGGCTGCGGTTGCACTATGCCTCCACTAGATGGTGGTATGCTAAAAGAGAATACAATACAATACAGCTTTCTTTTTTTTGTGCGCATGCAATACTTGTTTTGTTTTTCTACTTTCCCGTTTTCATAATTTTTGTTGCTGTAAATTGCGAATTTCGTCTTCTTTATTTCTATAGAGCCTTGACAACTGCTGCGCATCCGATTATAGGGCGCACTGTCTGCTTTTGAGAAAATTTAATGCTTTTAGGTCTGGAAAATACTTTCCTTTTTTTGATTATGCTATTATGTCCCCATATTTTCTTATCTGATGCAGACATCATCCCCCCTATGCAAGCATGACTATGGCATGTCTTAAGCATGACTTTTCCTCCCCAATCGAAAAATGGCTGCAAAACAACGGAACACACAAATCCTTGTGTGTCGTCAACACTAAAATCAGGCCCATGCTGTTGTTTGACATTGACTATTCTAGAACAAGAAGAATTTGCAACCGAAATATCGTGAACAGAGAAGCTAACATTTAGCCTAGCGACATCTGAAAACGACTCTTTGATTGAACGACGCAGTTGAAAACCTCCGTTTAACGTTGGAGCAGGTATTTGTGGAGCTCGATGATTGACCTGTCTACTGCAGTCTCGAACCTGTCAAAAAACATCTGGTTCGGGAGTGGAGACTTGCGATCGTTGGTGGAGATATTGTTGCGGGTGTCGGTGCTGTGTTGGTCATCTCGAATATGCCACACACTGTAAGTGCAGTAAGCACACACTTGCTGACTTTCCTAGTTGTGTGTGGTGTCTTTCACATTTTTTTTATGAGCATTGCTTCAGATTCTCAATTATTTTCTTGGCTGTCCTTGCCATCGAATATGTTCTCGTTCCTTTTCATCGTCATTTATTCTCTCTTGACTTTTAAGTGATTAGGGCAGGCATGACAAATGCGAAAGGAAGCTCATTTATCCTTCGATTGCACGCCGCTGACAAATGAATGCGTAATGAGCTCTGACTGGACCTGGTTTTAAGTGGCGTGGCACTGAAGTCTGCAAGCAGTCTGGAGCCCACAGGGGGGGGGCTTCAGGACATGACCTGCTTGCATGTATAAAAGATGTGGCCTGCAACTGAATGACTGCACAAATTAATTCATAAATAATGACTTGCAACAACACTTTCCTGCCGCTACTGCGTAAAAAAAAAAAGCCCCTTGGCTACATAGGGGTAAGGGGGGCTGGAAAATTGCCATAATGAATTCCTGAGCCAACCACCCATTACTTCCGCTGCTTGGCTTTGCCTATTTGTTGTTTGGAGAAAAGGAGAAATGGAGTTCTGCTGAGCGTGGCTTAATATAGTTCAATAAATATCAAATATAATTATGTGGATTCATCACGGGTTCAACTCTTGTGATTTAGCATACGCATGTGGAGTTACTTTCACACGGGCGTGTAAATATGACAAAATGTTTATGGATGCTCGTTCGCACGCGAGGGGAACTGGTGTGTGTGTGTACGTCTTTATTAAATGTCTGCCGACATGAACGTGTAATTCAGAGTGCATGTGTGACATTGAATGGCACACAAAAATGGGTCTAGCTTTCGCTTGGGGCCAAAGCTGCGTGCAGCCTTTCCTCTAATAAGCCAAACGGGGGGGCGGGGGGGGGGGAAACATTTCCCGTCGCACCAGCACCCACGTGGGATTCCTCTCTGCCGATGTGAGATGCACTTATGCAAATAAAGAACAACAGTGTACGGTAAGGTATCGCGTAGTCAGGCAGTCTGTTTGGAAATCATCACTCTTACTCTGAAGGCGGCCCGGTAGTCCAGTGGTTAGCACGTCGGCTTCACAGTGCAGAGGTACTGGGTTGAATTCCAGCTCCGGCCTCCCTGTGTGGAGTTTGCATGTTCTCCCCGGGCCTGCGTGGGTTTTCTCCGGGTGCTCCGGTTTCCTCCCACATTCCAAAAACATGCATGGCAGGCTGATTGGACACTCTAAATTGTCCCTAGGTGTGAGTGTGGGCGTGGATGGTTGTGTGCCCTGCGATAGGCTGGCAACTGATTCAGGGTGTCCCCTGCTACTGCCCGAAGACAGCTGGGATAGGCTCCGGCACCCCCCGCGACCCTAGTGAGGATCAAGAGGTTCGGAAAATGGATGGATGGATGGATTCTTACTCTGAGACATTTTATAGCCCATTCTGTGATTCAACCTCTGTGTGGCCCATCAGTCAATACGGAACCCTCGCATCAACCCTCACATGACACAACACGTTTCGCCCACATGTCAAATGGCACATCATATCGACTGCCTTCAAGTTGGATTGGTGCTCACGATCTTGAGTTGGCTTGACTTTCCACGATTTTGAAACCTCATTTTCGATACCTGCCAGTTTGATTCCGGCTCCGGCCTCCCTGTGCGGAGTTTGAATGTTCTCCCCGGGCCCGCGTGGGTTTTCTCTGGGTACTCCGGTGTCCT
This sequence comes from Hippocampus abdominalis, assembly GCA_018466805.1. Classification (NCBI taxonomy): domain Eukaryota; kingdom Metazoa; phylum Chordata; class Actinopteri; order Syngnathiformes; family Syngnathidae; genus Hippocampus; species Hippocampus abdominalis. The sequence continues at coordinate 12,117,960 of CM031705.1, read as the reverse complement.
CCCACATTCCAATAACATGCATGGCAGGTTAATGGAACACTCTAAAATTGTCTGTAGGTGTGAGTGTGAGCGCGGATGGTTGTTCGTCTGTGTGTGCCCTGCGATTGGCTGGCAACCGGTGCAGCGTGTCCCCTGCCTACTGCCCGAAGACAGCTGGGATACGCTCCAGCACCCCCCGCGACCCTCATGAGGATAAAGCGAATCAAAAAATGGATGGATGAATTACTTTGTCAACACATCATGTTTTTTCCCTCTTTTGCTTTAGTTGTTTTTTTTTTTGTCCATTTCCAAGATTAAACAATCTCGGTGAGTGGGTTCCCAATACTCTACATCCATTGTCGTTGACTTCCTCATTGCTGCTGCTTGCCACAACGTGATTGTGAATTTCCCGGCGCCTTTTACTATGTCAGACATCTGCGCTCTACTTCATTTGAACAGCAAAACAGGACAGCATTTAAAAAAAAAAAAAAAAAGTACAGTCAAACCTCGGTTTTCGAACGTCTCGGTTCTCGTCCAAATCTGTTTTCGACCAAAGATTTAGAGTTTTTTATGTCTCGGATGATGAACAAATTTCGGTTCTCAAACAAATTGAGCGCACTTGAATGCACCATTTGACTCCTCTCGCTTTCCTTACACGAGGAAGTGACGCTGTTCAGTAAACGTTTTTATTTTAAAAATAGTTCAGTGGTTTCGGTTTTCGAACAAGCCTTCTGGAACGGATTATGGACGAAAACCGAGGTTTGACTGTACAAGGGACAACTGACCTCTTGATGGCCTTGTAGCAAATGATGATGGCTGAGAGAAGGAAGAGTGCCGAGGCACAGCCCACTATTCCCAGCACTATAAAGTCCATGTCTGTCCACCAGGGTCTCACCAAGGGCACCATTGGTTCTGCCGCTGGAGAGAGGAAAAGCCGAAACGCGTCAAAACATGACATCAAGAAAAAGCCAAGAACACACTTGGCTCCGCTCCCAATTCTTCTGTTTAACAGTCAATGATTGATATCAAGTCAAGTACAATTTTATTGTCAAATGTGCTGTTTGCGTAACATACAGCACAGATGAAATTTTCTCCCTCTTAAACAGACAACAGACAACAAGAGGAGCCGCCGCGGGTGCCCGCGCCGCCATCAAAAGAACACTTAACATAAAATGACAAAATAATATCCATTATTTTATATATCCATGTGTATGACACCATAAATCATTTCGGTTCCTTGACAACAGCACTCTTAAGCCGCACATTAGTTGTGTCCAGGGAAGACTCACTCACTTGTATGCATCAGCAACTTAGAGCATGTTGTGTCTCTATCTATCTATCTACCGTACTATCTATCCATCCATCTACACTAATGTTCATTAATATGCATAAAGGCCATGTTCTACAGTAAGTCACTCCAAATTGAAAAACGCCCTTCAGTCAAGGTTACATTTCTCCAGTCAGCATTTTGACACCCCCCTATGGAATCGGTTATAGTTGTAGGTAATGCTCCCGCTTAACCCATTCCATTCCATTCCTTTGAATATGGGGGGGGGCTGTATTTTCATCCATGCATATTGATTGCCTTCCAAAGATTACACTTTAGAGAAAAACTTCAGGCCTTAGATGAAAGAATAGAATGATAATTACGAGGATTAAAGTGAGCCTCCATCACATGAATAATTCAAAGGGTCTACACCCGTTTTTTAAACAGTCTTGTAAAGCAGCTAAAATGCACTAAATGGGCCTGCTTGCATATTCTCACAACACCGAGCAGCGTTTCAAGGCTTGAGGGCATTAAGGTATGTTACATGACACCAGACTACTGTAGTTAAAATGATTTTTTTTTTTTTTTTAAAGTTTGAGGAGTTTTTGCAATGTCTTATACAATGCGTTTTAGTGTTCTGTTCCTGTTCCAGCGACGTACAGTCACCTGAACGTAACTACCGGTACACATATCACTAATTTGTTCTAATACAATAGCAAAGTCACAATCCAGAAAAAAAAACTGTTATAGACCATAAAATTAAAACGAGCACACAAAAAAATAATTTATGACAGTGTGTCTTCTTATGTTGCATTTGTGCTTTGATTCAGACCCTTGAAATTAGATCAATTTGCCACCCGTTGTACAGATAATACAATGGATTTGTAAAAATGAGAGAATATGTTGTAGGATGCATGTAGGCCATTAGTCAACAACGTTATTTTTATTTTTTATTTTTTTACTGTGATGTAACTTTGAACAAAAATGGGTACTCGGGGTGGTGGGAAAATGCATACAAAGTAGAATTAGAGATTTTTAGGGTTAGGACAAGTTTCTGTAGTGTGTTGTGATGCACAGTTGAAATTTAAGTATAAAATGTTGACTATCTAACAATGACAAAGTTTGCCATTTATTGGCATATGGAAATGTGGGGGGGGGGGTTGTCTTCTGTATCTTCAAGCAAGATTTTTTTTTTGAAAATCCGACTATTCAACAAAAATATTCAATAGGCGCTGCACTATTTCAAAATTCATGGGGCTATTGTCATCCCACAAGCCATCCCGCATCAGCAAAGTGTGTCAGATCAAGTTTTACAGATCTGAGAACTGCACCATGGTGAATGAAATTGAGCTCGCACGTGTGGTATTTTCAAAAGTTTGCATTTTGAGGTTCCTAATGACGGTCGTCATATAAATCAACTGCCAAAAACACCATAATTTTTTTTTTTAAACTGTGTATTCACCGCTCCCCTACTTGAGCTTTCAGTCAGATGCTCCTGGCGGTGTTTGTTGCGGTGACCTTGACTACAATCACAAAGGGGGGACTATGACTCCTCATTCAAAGGGAGCCCACTGGTGTGTCGGGGGGGGGGGGGCGGGGAACAAAACAAACAGTGAGCCAAAAGGAAAATCATTGGAGCAGATTGATGAAAACCTTACCGGTGATGCCTGCTGATGATGAAGTACTCATCCCCACCTCTTGTAAAGGACTCAGGGTGAGTGATTCTAAAGAGTCACGGTAATAGCTCTCACAATGGCTGCATCATCTGCAACGCCTGTCGCCCATATTTCAATGCGCTGTTCATTAACAGGGCGTGAGACCATGTACAAATCAGATCTACTTTCAGCAGGCTGGCAGGTGAAATCTGTTGGCCGATCAGTGGATTTCAGACCAAAAGGAAATCTGCCGAAATAAGCGCCGAACACAGCACACACTTATCGCCGCCAGCTCAACTTCAAAACAAAAAGTGTGCTGCTTCATTAGCCTCTTCTCTTGATCGGATTATGGCTAATTTAATTAAATCGTCTGTGTTTTAAACACTGTTGGGGTCCTCCAGGGGAAACCCTCGCAATGAGCTTGGCGGGCCCAACAGGCTTTGGATCTCACGGGCAGCTGGGTACTCCCCAGGGTCAGGCCCAGCATAAATTAGCTCTGCTTTCAACATCCTGCTGGCTCCATCACATGCACAAGCGTACACATGCAAAAATTCGAAGGGACGGATGGCGCATTTCTGCACGAAAGGAACCACCGTCGCATGGAAAGCTGGGAGAGAGTCAGATGTGGCCAAAGTACTCACAGTCTATACTTAGGCAGAGATACTCGTGGAAAGAAAATACCGATTCAAGTACATTCTCACAGTTAAAGTGCAATAGTTTAGACTCTGAGATGTACTGAAGTACAAAAGTAATAAGGATTTTTTTTTTTTTTTACAGTCAAACAACAGATTTTACTTGTTTTAAATACAGCTCTAGCTAGCATTGGCTAATAGGCTTTTGGGTTTTCCAAACGTGTTCCCATAGTTTTGCGAACTGTGTCAATTAAGAAAAAAAGTCGCAGAATTATCAAATGTTAAGAATTGAACAAATACACCTTTTACGTGTGTCTTTTCAAATTCGAAGGATACATTTTGAATGGTTGTTTTAAGCTAGCTCAAGATACAACATATTTCCCACAAGTCATTCTTTGTAGCTGACATCAGTCTTATTCAATAAATTTATAGATGGATTAGTATTCTGCTTCTCTGAATTGTTGTGTTGTTTTTATCCCCAACTTTTAGGTCCCTAAAATTTCAGTCAGTTAGCCTCGGGACTGAAAACTAGCATATATGCTAAGTCCAGCACATTAACACTGCTTGATTAAGATGTACTGTCCCATAAAAACAAATTTTAAAAAAATCAAAAGATCAACCATAGTTGACGCTACCTCTCTATTTACCGGTATTTCTTTTCCGAAAAAGTAACGGGTCCATTTTGACTAAATAAGGAGTACAAAGTACAGATATCTGTCTTCAAATTTCAGTCAGGTAACAAAGTATTTGTACTACTTGCCGCCATTGGAACGAGAGCACAGCTGAGTGAGACAGATGCTGGAGTTCTTACCTATGGTGCCCAGTAGCCGTGGGGGAGGCGGTGGAGGTGGCGGTGGGGGAAGTGGAGGGTATCTTCTACAGTGGCACGCCAGCTGGCACTGTTGGCTAACTTTCTCTGCCACGGTCTGCGAGCATGGCCTCTGGAGTTCTCCCTTTGTTTGAAACCAGGAAGACAATGGGGAAAACAAAAACAAAAAAAAGACTGAAATGCTCTCCTCACAACACGCACGTGCTTAATTGTACATTCTCTCCCACTGCTGTTGTGACTGGCTCACGCGGAATAGTAGCACATCTCCAGCTGCAATCCCTGTAAGAAGCCACCCACCCACCAACAGAGTGGGCAGCAGGCCGCCCCGAGGAGTGCGAGTGGGTGGACTTGCAAACTCAAGCAGATCACATTACACGTGAACCCTGCTAACAGTGCGTAGTGTGTGAGCAACACAGCTCACCGTGTATCTGTAGGCAGCAGCGGGGTGGGGGGGGGAGCACAGGTTACACGACTCAGCACTAGCATATGCCTGCTGCACACGTCCCGCTGAGATTGGATGGCGAATAGTGGCGGGGGGGGGGGAACACTCCATGTTCCCACTGGTGATATTTGTGTGCCATGAGCTGTGTCACCACCGACCTGACAAACATTAACTACTCTCTGTGGCCACAACATTAGGCATACCTGCACAATACACAGGACTGATGTCCGATTCAAGAAGTGTTTCTGCCTTTACAAAGGGAATGATTAGGTGTGATTGATGGTTTTTTTATTATTTAACAGTATGTACACTGTAGTGTTGTTGCGTTGTACAACTGCAATCGATTGAGTGTGTGTGAATGCGGTCCTAATATTTTGGCTACTTCATTGAGCAACAACGGCGCAGCCTTTATATTTACTGTATAATGTGTGTGGAAGAATTGAATTGTGTGATGCAAGGGGGTGTTTCTTTAATTTAGCTATTAAAGAGGCAATGCAGGAGCTTCAGCTTTGGCAAAAATCATAATGCTCTTTTTTGATACTAATTTAACAATATTTCTATCACTGTGGTGTGGTTATGGTACTGTGGACCTGCACTAAATTTGAGGTGGATTCTTAATATTTTGACACCCTGTTTTTTTTTTTGTTTTGTTTTTTAGCAATGAGTGTGGCAATGCCAAAGCCTTTGTAATTCTCTCAGTTCACATTTCACATTAAATAAACAAGATGTCTATCATCATGGGGTTTTTATAGTGGCCTAAAACTGCTCTGAATCATACTAAGTGATATGCTTAATAATTTGGCCACCTCAATTTCCTATAAGAAAGGGAAGATGGTCTATGTATGCAAATACAGTATATTGTACAATATGTATTATTTATTATTGTGGCGTGCGGTGTAGAACTGCACAGGATCACACTGAGAAACGTTCTTAATGTTTTTTTTTAGGGGGTCATATGTGACTAAAAATATTAAAAGCACACTGAGTACGAGTCTACAGTGACACACTTTCAGACAACCTGTCATGCAAGTAAAATGACCCAAACAATGGAAACAGCTCTCAGTACCATTCAAACAAATGACATGAACAAAAAAATGACAACGTATTTCTCTGACTGTGTGCATTGTGATAACACGGAATGGGCAGATGTGCAGGTGTGTGTGATTAAGTGTTTCTCTGTGTAGTGTACAACAACAAAAATAAATAAGAGGACGAACAAAAGTGTTGCATGTTACCTGACATGTGAGTAAGAGCAGCGAGAGAAGGCAATGAGCGAAGAGGAGAGGCCAACAACTTAAAGTGAATGGCATGAGATCTTGGAGCGGCATTCCCATTGGCGCTCTTCTCGGCGATCCGAACGGATGCAGCATCCATACAGCACGGGCGTCAAGTGTTCGGGACAGCACACCTTCTTCCTCCTCCTCCTCCTCCTCCTCCTCCTCCAGCGGGCGGGATCCTAGTCCAAATCGGCGGCGATGCAATAGTACCGGTGTCGACAGCGTAGGACGGGGCGAGCCGGTGGCACGAGGAGCAGCGAATCACCCAAATAGATCCACATCTCTAAAGTTGCTCTTTCTCCTCGCTTGGAAATCTGGTTTATGTTGTTGTTTTGTTTTGTTTAGTGGGTTTTTTTTTTGGGTCGGGGGTGTCTGCGCGATGCCTTACATGATCCCTTCCTCGGCTGCCAGCAGCAGTGCAAATGGGCCACTAGAGCCGTGGAAGTTGAAGGCGAGAGGAGAGCGAGCGAGAGAGAGAGAGAGAGGGTGGGGGGAGAGAGAGGGTGGGGGGAGATGAGGAGAGAGAGAGAGCGAGAGAGACAGAGATGGTGCTGCAGGATTCCTTGGAACTTATCTGTAGTGCGTGCAGGGCGAGTCCGGAGGGCAGAACCGAGGGTTCGACTGATGCAGCCCCCTTCCTCCTCCTCCTCCTCCTCCTCCTCCTCCTCCTTTGTGTGCCAAAATATAAGGTTTGGACACTTGATAGCATTAGCCCATCCTGACTGTGTGTGTGTGTGTGTGTGTGTGTGTGCGTGTGCGTGTGTGCGGGTGTGTGCATTTTGCGCTGTAGAGTATGTTTGATTGTCTAAGTGTCTGTTAAAGTATGTTTGTGTGTATTAATGTGTGCAAGTTAGCGTGTGTTATTTATTTATTTATTTTATTTTATTTGGTGTTAGCATACAATATGTGTGTGTGTGTGTGTGTGTGTGTGTGTGTGTGTGTGTGTGTGTGTGTATGAGATACCCTCTGCCAAAAGTCATCAACCAATCAACAATGGAGTCTGTGCACAGTGTGTGGAGTCCATCAGGATGACGAAAGCCAATTAAAGTCAAGTGGTGAGAGAGAGAAAAGAGAGAGAGAGAGAGAGAGAGAGAGAGAGAGAGAGAGAGAGAGAGAGAGAGGAGAGAGAGAAAGAGAAAAGAGAGAGAGAGAGAGAGAGAGAGAGAGAGAGAGAGAGAGAGAGAGAGAGAGAGAGAGAGAGAGGAAGAGAGAGAGAGAGAGAGAGAGAGAGAGAGAGAGAGAGAGAGAGATAGAGAGAGAGAGAGAGAGAGAGGAGAGGAGAGAGAGAGAGAGAGAGAGAGAGAGAGAGAGAGAGAGAGAGAGAGAGCGAGAGAGAGAGAGAGAGAGAGAGAGAGAGAGAGACCCCTACTGACTGGATGCCTTGTTGCCTTGTGCTGCGTGCGCCTGCTTAGAACGCTCCAATGTCCCGAAGCATGGTGGGATAAACAGCACTGATGTAACCTCGCATTCAGCTGCAAGACATTTATAAGATATTCATAAGATTTTTTTTATTTATTTTTTTAAACGCATACATGTCTGCACACACGCACGCACTGCTTTTTTGGGGGGTGGGGGCAGAGTGCATTGCTGAAGAGTGCTGGGTCAAAGTCATCTGGTGTTCTTATTTTACCGGGCTGCCACATCATTTTATGCGGCCCGCACTAACGCAGATAATGGGCTCTATTTTCATAGATTGCGCATGTGCGCTCCGGCATAAAAATTGGAGCATCTTGATTTTTGTGATGCTGCAAGCCTCGTTGAGCGTGTTTGGGAATTTGGCAGATTGCGTTGGGCCATGCTGGGCGTTCTGGACAATGAGGGCGTTTGCATTTGGCACCATCATCTGTGGAGGTCTGCTTACAGTTGACTTTGTATTTTGCATGGACTCCAGCAAGTCTATTAGTTGGCTGTGTTCATACCCACAATGGCGCAAACACCCGTTTCTAACTGCGCATGTCTGCGAAAATAGTCAAACTCCACCAATGCGCAGAATTAGACCGCATTTGCGCTAGACTTGCGCTGGGCATAAAACTAGAGAACCAAGAAGCGTCTACTTCATGTTTTTGCCCAAATCTGTAGAAAAATCTGTAATTGTTTTTACTTTCAATAACATTTCGAGATCGCAAACATTTTTTTTGTGAACCAAACTCCTTTTAGAATAAGTCGAGCAGTAAGCAGTCAAACTTGTCAAGATGATGCAAGAGAGGTCCAGATAACTACCGGCAATGTGGGAGTGCTCACTAGACATAACGTCAATTCCACCCAAATTCCATTGCGATGAAAACGTAAATTGGAATGAAAATAAAGAAAATCTGATGTATTTACCAATCATGAATGCTACGTTTCCCAATACTTTTTCCATCGTCGCAGTCATTTGCTTGTTGCGCAACAACGCCTGCCGGCACAGTTCCGAAAATGATGCTACTGCCCACAGCCATGTAGCGTACGTGACATTCACAGTTAACTGGCAGTGAGAATCAAACCTTGGTGTTCATTGTGGTGCTGCCACTGACACACTCACATTTTTTTTGCGGTGGTCATTATGTCACCGCCTACTTGATGAAAAAGTGTTAACACTTTGGCTTGGCCATTCACAGGGCACATAAAAAAAAAAAAGGAAACAGCTTTAAGGAAATTGAGGTTGGCTTATTCTCTGCTTGTGTCACTTTTAATAAAGAAGGTTGATAATTGAGAAAGCAAAGTGCGGGCCAGCACTAGCCCCCTCGCGGAGTGCTTCACCACGTACGAGGGCATTACAGTGAAACTCCTCTACATGGGCGAAAATACCCCCTAATGTGAAAAAATCTTCATGCATTAACACCATACCCATTCTCCTGCCCCCCATACGACGAAAACCCCCCTGTTGCGTGATACGAAATATTTTTCTCTGCTCTTGCCTCGCGAGAGATTAACTACAACGAAGTTTAATCCAACAGCGACCTGTACTGCTTCGTTCGGAAACGGCAAAAGCAACAACCACACTGGTTTACACAGCGCCGAGTTTCCTGAACGCAACATACTCATAGCTGCTCTTGCCATTGGCTTACCGAGCATCATCCTGGCCTCCGATTGGCCAAGAGGGAGCTCACTGTCTATGTGTGTAGATACTGTAGCTTGATCTGTGGAAGATAGCGTGGAATGCATCCGATTAGCTGCTCAGAATAAATTGCTTATGGCTCGACGGACATTCAAATAAACGAACGTTTACTGGAATGCTTTACTTGTTATCATGCTAAAAAGCTTACGCTAACTGGAGCGCTAATTCGAGAGAAGGCGAGTTCCATCGCGCTAACTATGGCCATCGAGGACGACGAAGCGTCCCGCAGGCTTAAAAATTCATTGCATGACATCAGCTGAGCAACGCTGGCTTGGGTGGCGATCGAGGGGAGGTCGAGTTAGAGACAGAAGACAGAGAGGGGAAAAAGTGATCAAAATGAAGACTGAGGAAGCAAAATAAAAGACATTATCCAAGAAATTGATGTAAGTGAAAGTCAATGCTGATCGTAAATTTCGCATTTTCTTTCCCTTTTTTTCTTTCTACACTGACGATATTAAGTGTCAAATAAGTGCGTGCTCATACTTATGCACTATTGGAAAAAAAAATAAAGAGTACACATACAATTGTGTTTGTGTGCGTGTGTTGACATCTGAGATCAAATTTGCTACAGTGAAAACCCCCTGTTGTGAAAAATTTCTTGCTGCAAACATGATTTTGTTGTAGAGGAGTTTCACCGTATTCTGTATTTTTAAAACATACCTGGCTTTATTTGTGTAACGTCACCTATGTGGACCTCACGTGTAACCTTTGCTTGAGGAGGCCAATGTGACACCTGCTACACAAACAAGATGAGGCCTGATAATCAATAACTATCCAACTCTGCAGTGTTTTTAGAGAAGGCCAGTGTGCATCGCCTCTGTGGAAAAGTGCTTCGTGATGCTGCAGGGATGCGTTTGACTTCTAAAGTGGAAAACACCGATTTGCTGTCCCATTGCACATGAAACCGAGCAAGACATTGAGCTTGTTTTTTTTAACTGACTTTATGTCGTACTTGGATTGGGCAAAGCGTCAACCCAGCGGTTCTGCTCGTCCGTTCTCTCCTTCAGTCTGTCCCGTTATTGATTGATCAAAGCACTCCACCTCCCCCCCTACCCCCCCCCCCTCACCCCCTGTTTCCTTCCTTCTTCTAATCTTACAAACAGCCTAAGCCTATACATCACTGCCCCTTTTTAAAGTCACACGAGGAAACGTCCTTATAAAATTGCTTTTTTTTTTTTTTTTTTTTTTCAAACTCATCGTTGCCAAGTTGTTGCATTTGGGCACACACGCCAGTGCCAAGAAGATCATTTGAAACTTAAGCCAAGCAACGGTGATCAATGTCGACATGGAAGTTGAGCGCCATCTTGTGCTTGAAAGTGCACACGACATGCCTAAAATCCGGCAATGCCACCCGAATCATCACCCTTCAGCGTCCATGAACACATAATATGGCAATCGGTCCGTTTTGACGGTTTTCAAGAATATCCTCATCATAATTATTGATGTCAATTTACGTGCTACGATTCTGAGATTCTAAAAGCATCCATCGTCAATATTTCAGAGAAAGTGAAAAATGCCTTTTCCACGTTTGACACCACTTATGGTTAAAAACTACGAATCAAAATTTTCTCTCTTCCCTTTCCCTAGTCAGACTTGTGAAATGTTTTTTTTTTTCCTCTGTCTTAAATTATTCTCTCCATGACGTGAGCCCAATCAAGCGTCCTCGCTATAATGGCCAATCCCACCATTGCCACCATTTATTCTTGATTCAACACACACAGGTAAATCTTATGTAAAATGTACACAAACTGTGTAGCGCTTGTACATAAGAATGGCATTGTAAAATAATTTTATTTTGTATATTGTTACATTTCGGCATGAAAGAAAGGCGGGAAAGGATTTTTCTATTGATGTCAAATGTCAAACCATTATCCATTGTTTTTTATTGCAGTAAATTCACATTTTCCAGGAAAGTGTCCGTCATTTCGGTCTTTCCAGCCTAGCTCTGATGTGTCCGTTTATTTTTAATGGAATGTCACAAAACGATAAACGTCGGCCAAACTTCCATTAGTAAGCTCATAAGCTGAATGCCTAGGCCAACTTTTCTTTTTTTACACATCTTTATCTGGGTTGTGTCTTATGCAGCAAAAACACTTGATTTGCTCCCAGGGGATCAATGAAGTGCTATTTTTAAGCAATGACGATCTGGTGACAAAGAAAAGTGGCTCACGTCATTGGATGCTGCAAGATGGAAGATATGCTCAGGCTGCTTCATGTCCGTGCGTGATAAACAAGCTTTTTACATTTGGACTTTGTACTTCAAATTGATCATGTATTATACTCTTGATGAATTAGTGTTTCATTTCAAATGGTAATGTTGACCATTTTACAGAAGAGAAGGTCGTTTTTTGTTTTTTTGAGGGTCAGATTTTCCATAAATTATTTAATGCAAGATCAATGAAATTTAGGGTAAAGGCTACGAATGAAAGGTTCAAATACAATAGAGTCAAACCTCGGTTTTCGAACGTCTCGGTTCTGACCAATTTGGTTTTGGGCCAAAAAATTCGAGTTTTTTAATGCCTCGGATGACGAACAAATTTCGGTTCTCAAACAAACTGAGCGCACTTGAATGCACCATTTGACTCCTCTCGCCTTCCTTACACCAGGAAGTGACGCTTCCTCGGGTAGACGAGGAAATGACGCTTCCTCATGTTGCTTTCCATTGTGAGCAGACGTGTTCAGTAAACATTTGTATTTTAAAAAGAGCGTGGTTTCGGTTTTCGAACAATTTCGGTTTTCGAACAGCCTTCTGGAACGGATTATGGACGAAAACCGAGGTTTGACTGTATTTCGCTGTAATGTCACTTAAGGGAAATGGAGCCACTGTATTTATGATAGAATGGTTAGCACATCTGGATCACGGTACATAGGTTGTGGGTTCGAATCTGGGCCTCCCTGTATGGAATTTGCATGTTTTCTGTGTGTGTGGGTTTTTTTTTCTGGGGCATCCAGTTTTCTTCCACATTCCAAAAAACCTGCATAGAACACTCTAAATCGTCCGTAAGTGTGATTGTGAGTGTGGAATGGTTGTTTATCAAGATATGCCCTGCAACCAGGTTAGGGTGTACCTCGCCTACTGCCCTAAGGCCGCTATGATAGGCTCCAGCATGCCCGCGACCCTCCTGAGGGTAAGCGGTTTGGATAATGAATGGATGGCTAGCTTTACTGCATTTTTGGAATTATAGGGGTCACGTGTTCTCATGCACAGCCAGTTTCGATTTTTAAATGCCACTCCACTTCCTCCATCTTATTCTCCTGCACTTCAAACACTTTGTGTGGGGGGGAAAAAAAAAGGCCCATTGGGCGGAGGCTTCCTTTGTTAATTGCTCCTTTTCAGCTCAACACAGAACTGAAGGCACGAAGAAGAAAAAGAAGACGAGTGTAGGACAATGGGGTCCCATTGCTTCGCTCACACAAAGCAGAATGCGCTGGCTGAAAAGGTATAGACCAGCCGGAGCACATGTATTGACCTGGTGCGACTCTCCTCACACTCACCCAAATGTGAAAGAAAGAGACAATAAATCAAACTGTCAGCAGATAAAGCGTGGACACATCGAAGAACCAGAAAAGGACGAAACTGTGGAATTGCTTCCAACTTTTTACTTTCTGAGAGATTTTTGCGCGTCTGTGATTCATTTTGTCCATTTTTTTTCCCAGTCTTCAGAGACTCTCTGTTCCTCTGCACTTCTAATAATACACTGTTCACATACTGAACAGACGCAACACTAGGTAGGCCGACACCTATGCGATCCAACGCCAGAGTTGTTTTATTGATAACCGTCAAAAATGTAGCGGTTTAACAACATCCAAACTTTGGATAGAACTGTGTTGCATCATACTGAAACACGATTCAAATAATTTGACCATTTAACAAAATCATACACTGTCGGTGCGATTCAATTGTTGTTTCAAAACAATTTTACAAGCATAACTGCCCAGCATCGGAGACACGGCACAAGATGATCAGATGCACATTCTCACGAACTGTCAGCGTATCATGCTCGCGTTGCATTATGCGCATATGCTTTTAATAACATGATATCTTTCCTTTGGTAGTGTTTGATGTGACTGTGGTAGCACAGGAGATGATGTATCAGAAATACATGGCACTTGGACAAGGGGGTGTGGCCATTTAATCGATTATGTATCATAAACCATTCAATGTTCTCAAGAAAGAAATGCTGTCTTTTCTTAATGAATGAAATAATTGTGTGTGGTCTGTCAAGTTCATTGAAGTTGAAACAAATTATGGAATCGAAATTTGCTTCAGTAACATGAATGATTATTTCATTTGAATGTGTTACAACAATTCAGAAATGTGTGTTTTAACATGATTATGTGAGTTGTTGAATATTGACAAAAAGTCAACTTTCCGAAGCAGAGAGACCCCAACTTGATTTAACTTACAAAGATGAGGACAATTCATTTCTAAGTATACCAAGGAAAATTTTACAGTGTAATTGTTAAAAACCTCAAAATGCAAATACAGTGATCCCTCGCTCTAACGTGGTTCACTATTTAACAGATTTTTTTTGTGTGCAGTTTTTTAATGCGTTTAACCCTTTAAATCAGAACGCGTCGGCGAGGCTGTGTGTCAACAGTACAGTATTTCCAAAAACTATTATAGTTATTTGTTGAAAACGTTTGTCTTTTTTGTAATTGGGCCTGAAAACAGGGTTTGGTCTTTGATTTCATTGTATATATAGTTAATTATTGTGTAATAACTGTAAAAAAAATAAAGTTCACTACTTCACGGATTTCACTTATCACTGGTTCTTTTTGGAACGTAACCCCCGCGATAAACGAGGGATTACTGTATTCCCATTGAGAGTCTACGAAAAGTTAGCTTCTATATCTTATCAAAATGCATATTTTTATATTTTTAGGGGAAATTTATTTAAGTGCATCTACTTTTGCATCCGCTGACATGGGTGTGAAGTTCGCCAGTCAATCGTAGCGCATACGAAACAAGCAACCCTCTCCACTAAAAATGTACGTTTTGGGAAAGTGGGAGTCAGCCTGAGTGCATTCTGGGTAAGGGAATTTCTTCCGCTTCCAACTTTGCATGGGGGTCAATGTAGAAAGCAATGGAGCATTTCAACCGCTGGAAAATTCATGTTTTTTTTAAAAATGTTGTTTTAAACTGTGTGTTGATCCTACTCGCGCGAAAGTCTCTCGCTGGTTATGTGTAGTCATCATTGCTGGTGACTACACTCGGTTCTAGGCACAAGACTAGAGACGTTTCTTTAATTTTCCTGTGTGGTCGCTACCACTGCGTCGCTAAACGCCCGACGTGCCTCAACGCACCGTCACTACCAGGAGCGAACTGCAGGGAAGCTCCACCCCTTTTTATTCAAACAAAATCAGAACACGGTATCCTTCCACATAACATAGTACCAAACATAAAATAGTGCCCGTGGCATACATCGTCACTCAACACTGTGTCATTTGATACACTGACCGCCCTCTGAGATGAATTCATTTTTTAATGACATTTTGCTTGATGTGTACTTAGAGGGTGGGGATGGGGGGGGGGTGCAACTCGAATATTATGATGACACAGGTAGGACATTTGTGGTCATTTGCTTTGCGTGGGGATTTGAATACTTGATAGCACAAACCGGAATTCATTTTGAATTTCAGACTGTACACTCAAACCCGAGGTGTCCCACACAAAATCTCTGTCCTCGGTGCTCCACATCAATGAGAAGGGGGGTGGGGGTGGGGGGGTGAAGGCCAATTAGCATTTCACAAGTGGACCTTTCCTCCTCCTCCTCCGCCGCCACCTTCCCCGCAGAGCACCACGCAGTCCTCCGCTCCTCCAGTCCTGCATGGGCCCTTTTTTTGTGGCCGTTGGCAGGGTGACAGTGTTCGAGTGTGCAAACTTGTGCTATTGTCCGCCGGCCAGGGGGAGCCATGGAGACCCCCAATAATATGACACAGGAAAATGTTTGCTGATGGCAATTCTATGGGCTTTGTCCCACTCTTTCTCCTTCATGACGACTCGATTTAAGTCTCTAAATGTTTGACTACAAATGCAGGAGTGCTATCCAGCTCCCCTTGCCTTTGTCCCGCCGGGTTTGAATGAGTAATTCAGCCTTTGTGCGGCTCGATTGAGGGGGCAAACAGAAAGACAAGATTCTTGAGCGCTCAAGCCCCTTTCCATGGTTATTCACTCTTTAGATCGCCCCCCGCCCCCTCCTCCTCCACCTCCACTTCCCGCCGCAACTTAGAGACTTAAACGCAACTTTATTGAAATATATACATGTTATGCACTATCTATATGGTTCAATATTGCATATTGTATTGGGTTTTTTTGGGGGGCATTTATCAGAGAGACAACGTAAAGGTAAACAACGCATCGCTGCTAAAGTGACGATTCTTTTTTTAAACCTCTACATCACCATGACAACAATGTGCGATGGAAAAGAATTGGATAGCAGGGCGCTCGCAGGCTGATTGTGGTCCATTGTGAGGGGCCTGAGGTCGCTGATTGGTTCAAGGGAAGCACCATAACTACAAGCAGTTTATATTCATTCAGCTTGGTCAAGTACCCCCCAAATGCAGGCTGGAGGCTGCAGGACAGAGCCGCATCCACAAAGCAGAGGTGAGCATGACTACTATGAACCGTTCAATGCTTGAAGGTGTCGTGTCTTTGCTTGTGTGAAGCGCATTGAGTTGCCTTGTGTTTGATAAATAAAGCTGCCCCGCCTTTCCTATTATTGCATCATGTAGCTGAGGATTGAAGTATGCAGCAGTGGTATTTTTACATATTCAGCCCATGCATTTGTAGGTTTTCTACAAGGTACTACGCGTGCTGGTTTTCCAGAGGGCCGTTGTAATAAAAAAAAAAAAATAATGCTGTAGCCGTATAATCATTTCATCATAAACAATAAATGAATGGATGAAATTAAAAGTCACTGAAAATTGTTCAACGACTGTTTGTTTTATTTCACTAAGTGGGGTTGGTAGCAAAAATGCTTGAAATATTAATCAGTACCAGCCAATTCTAGACCAAGTCTGAAAAGACGTTTAAAAACGTCTTTGGGAGTGAATGAGTTAAGACTAAAGTTCAAGACAATTTGCAATGTTTGGTTCATATTCGAGCAATAAACATGAAGCACATGCACATGATGTGCGTAAGCAGGCCACATAAAATGATGTGACGGGCCAAATCTGGCCCCCAGCCCTTGTGTTTGATACCAGCGCTCTAAATTGCACATAGTTGTAAATGTGCCCTTTGATCGTTTGTGTTTACACACGTCCCGTTTCTACCCGCAGATTTTTCAAGATGGACTACCATTTTTAACATGGACTGATTCCACAACAAAAGTTTATAAATACAAAAGCGTTCGATGAAATGGCAAATGCAGACAGCGAAGTGAGAACGTTGCTGAATTTCGTAAACCTGGCGTCCAGCGACATCAAGGCGGCCTTGGATAAGTCGGCCCCGTGCAGACGCTCGGTGGACCACAGGAAGTACCTGCAGAAACAGCTCAAGCGCTTCTCTCAGAAATACTCCCGAGTGCCAAGATGTCACCCGCTCAGGTCTGCTCAGTGTGCCAAGCCCATTGCGGATCTGCGTGTTCCACAAGGGCCGGAAAAGGGTGGCGGCAACGTTGGCTGCGTGCAAACAAGCGCAGACAAAGTGGGGGGGTCCGTGGAGCAGGTGCCCATGAGGAAACGCCAGCTCCCGGCCTCTTTTTGGGAGGAACCCAAGATGAGCAAGACAGAGCACTCCCACTCAGGACTGAGAAAGAATCACAGCGCGTTGTCGGAGACACGAGAACACAGGAAGGGAGGTCAAGATGAGGATGCCAAGGTCAAGGAGGCGCTGAGATTGGAACGGAACTCTCACCACGGCTTGAGCGTGTGCGCCTGCTGCCCTTTCCAGTTCCAGCAGCAGCACCAGCAGCAGATTTTCCACGGTCACGTGGTGGTGCCCCATCCAGCTCTCGGACTGTGGTGCAAGGCCGAGCCCGAGCGACTAGAACAGCCGCGTGGACAGAAAATTCATACTCACGTGGTGGTCAAACCCATACCCACCAAGCCCTCCATCCCGTCCCCTATTTTCAGCGTGTTTGGCTTCATTTAAAACGCAAACAAGACTAATTATCTTCATCTCAGCAATCAATGATGAGACTCTTCCTCAAGCACTTAATGGAATACTGTACTTGGGTTTATTTTTGTTCACTCCTAGAGGACTAAAAGGCACTTCTTCATTCTCTCTTTCTCAGATCCCAGACAGTAAGTTGACAGGTTTCTATTTTTAGAACTTTTTAAAGACCTCTTCTTAAAAAAACAACAACTCAAGGTCGCTTTCATTTTATGAGAATAGATATAAATATAAGGAGTAAAATTGATTTTCTTAGTGATAGAGCCGCTTTCATTTAAAAAAAAAAAAAAAAATGTTCCCACAAGTAGTCCCGTGGGCTTAAGTGAATTTTTATCCTTCACTGAGAGTTCCTGTGAAATTAAAATAATAATAATAAATCAGAAAGGAGAGAAAGTCACATCACAGAGTTTATAAATAGACATATCGTACAGAGGAGATATATTAGGTTTAAAAAAAAAAAAAAAAAAGAAAAAGACAGCCAAATATAAATGTACTTAATAGCTGAGATGCCAAGCGACGTCATCTTAACATCATCAGTCCATCACGGCGAGGTATGTGATCAGTCTTGCAGGTAGAGGTAAACTTGAGAGGGATCGCAGTCTCTGGGGGCCCACTCGGCTGCGAACACTCAGTCTGCAAAGATGACGCAGTGGACGAGGTGACACTGTCGAAAGAAAAATGATCATAAATAATAATGATGAGTCATTCAAATGAATCTGGGCTCTGGTCTTCCTGTATGGGGGGGGAATGCCTGATCTCCCCATGTTTGCTTTGGTTTTATCTAAGTACTCTGACTTCCTCCCACATTCCATAAACATGTTTCGTTTCTTAAATGAAAAGACTGAAATGTCCATTTGTTCAAGAGTGACTGTTTTTTTTTTAAATTGTCTAATCCAACACATGTCCAAGTGACGGGTTAGCATAAATGCAGTAGGTTGAATTTAAGTTGTGGAGAAACAGCACCACCTGCTGTATTTGGATGGTCACTGCACCACTTGTCCAAAGCTCGCGATTGAAAAAGCATCACGCTGTGCCCACGATAATATCACAGCAGTATTACAATAACTACAATATAACAAATTGACTGTACATGAATTGAAGAAGGGGAATTTCTGAAAATCAAGCAGTAGTCCATTGAATTTTGTGAAATAGTAACCTTCTATTAATTAGTGAGAGAAAAGAAGAATAGTACAGTATTTTATAAAAAAAACAACAATCAATACAGGCATCACTGTGAGTTGTATACATTGTACATCTTTTAGGGGATTTTAACTGATTTTACCGCGTCACAGTATCAATATTTTGTTCTAAACGTGCCTGATGCAAATGGTCTTCAATTTTGTGTGTGAGTGTATGTAGCCACACCTTTATTCCTTGTCTGAGTTTTTTTTTTTTTTTTTACTCAACACAAACCCCCTTCGTGGCCATATTGCTCATTTTCAGGGTGCGGTTTTAAAGTTTCTTTTGGATTTCTCCCAAACAAATGGATGTGATTGAAAATGCAAGGTAATGTCATTTTTCTGATTAAAAAAAAAAAAGCAAAACATAAATTGAGCATGTTAGTGAAAAATGTACGCTCCCTTTAATATTGCGATCGGTGAGTGTAAGCATAGGTCCTCTATGTGAGGGTGTGCGTCTTACATGACTTTCTCTTGACAGCAGCCCATTCGCAGCGGCTCTCTAGGAGTTGAGTGAGTTTGCCGCACAGCTGAACATGAGCGACGTGCTCCAGCAGCAAGTCGATGGTGGGTCCAGCCCATTGGCTCACTGGTGGCGTCGAAATCCATTGACAGAACTAAATATGAGGAACCCAGAAGAACAAAAAGAGAAGTTGTATCAACTAAATACAGGGGTGGGACGTAACAAAGTAAACATAGGCTTATTTTGTGACTGTACTGAAGTAGCTTTTTCAGGTATCTCTAACTGAATATTTATTTTTCTGATTGCTTTTTACTTTTACTCCCAACATGTGAACACAGATGTCTGCACTTTCTACTTTTTACTGTAGGCTTCCAACTTTATTTTTTGATGATATAAATTTAAACAAAGCAGTATTTATGTATGTAAAGCAGGGGTGTGCAAACTTTTTTTGTTTGAGGGCCACATACAGAAAACTGGAAGGCTGAAAGGGCCACTTCAAAATTCTTCAATTTTTTGAAACACGCTAAAGTCGGCCAAGAAAGCCATTTTATATTGTTTGTATTGTGCAGCCAATTTTATCAGCTTTCTATTAAAGGTGTTATAGCAAAATATTTGAGGATTTTATCTTTTTAGGGGTGGCCAGCAGCCCTCTATTTCCCAAATGGATCCAGCTCTGCACTTAACTGCAGCCGAATCCCATTTCCACATTCAGAACCCCGCAAAAAAGAACAAACTGGTGACCATTTTTCAGTGTCTTGAGGATCATTGATGTGATGTCTTCATCAATCAGCCAAAGAGCACAAAGTGCAAGAAATTATTTTTGCCTCAAAAATTGAATCACCTTTATTCACTACAGTGTTTTGAAGATAAATTGTGTTATTCATTTTAATCATAAATGGTTCATTTGTATCTTCGAATAGAGGCAAAAGATGTACAGAACACTCTCCCTTCTCACTCTGCCCACCTTCACCATTTTTAACGAACCTGGCCGCCCACATCAAATGTCATTTAAAATTATTTTTTTTCTTTTCGTCATGTCTTCTGAAAAAATGGATGGATGGCCACAAACGGCCCCCCGGACCATAGCTTGGACACCCCTGACGTAAAGAGAAAGACATCAACCGTGGTTGTGAGCTTGATTAAGTGAGTGAGCTTTTGGAGGCTTGTGAGCTGGGAAAAAAAAACAAAAAACAAGGACAGCAGCGACTCGGCAGAAAGCAAAAAAACAGGAAACATGAACAATGAGGAGAGAAGCAAGATATTATATATACAGTGAAACTCCTCTACAACGAAATCTACATGGGTGAAAAACCCCCTAGTGTGAAAAAATCTTCATGCATTAACATAATTCCCACTTTCCTGTTTCAAATTTGCTACAGTGAAAAACCCCCTGTTGTGAAAAATTTCTTGCTGCAAACATGATTTCGTTGTAGAGGAGTTTCACTGTATTATATTATATTATATTATATTCCCCATGCCTCTTTTTTTAAGAGAATTGTTCGATGTTGTCGGCTCCAAGAATAATTTGTTGCTAATGCGTTGTGTCTTGTGCCGGCCTCAAAAGCACAAGCGTCTGGCATTCAAAAATTCTGATGAATCGGAAAAAAATATACAGGCAATGTGTATTTTTTCAATTGGCCTTGCTAGCTAATTCAGCAGTTGGTTTGTTTGTTTTTGTAGTTTGTCAGTTTAGAATATGAATATGCTGTTAGCTATGAAATGAATGAGACTATGATGGATGTCAATTATATTTCTACTTCATTACGGAGTGCGAGGACTTTGGCTGCCTCTGACAAAATATTGTTGGTGTTTCATTGTGTTACCTGTGTTGCTTCATGTGCTGGTCCATTGCAGTTTAAGGGAGGTATGGTGCCAATATTTCTCATGTGGGATTGTTCTGGATGAGGAGCTCTGCCATATGGGCAGGAGAAGCAGGAAAGGGCATCACAGCCGTTATCCAGAAGACACTTGAGTAGAGGCAGATTATCCACGCAGAGCGCGACAACCGCAGGGAAAGTCGTGGCCCAAGATGGGATCTTGGCATTGACGTCCGCTCCTCTCTGTAATAGCAGCGACACTATGTCTGCGCTGCCCCTCTGCACGGCCAGCAGCAGAGGACCGACGGGGTCCAGGTTCGTGTTGGCGCCGGCGTTCAAGAGGACCCTTGCTGTCTCGGCGCAGCCGTTGGCGACGGCGAAGCAGAGGGCCGTCGCGCGGCCGTCGGCATAGCGTGCCGAGCGAGCGGGGGCCAGCGTGGCGTTGACGTCCGCGCCTGCCTTGAGTAGCGCAGCTGCCACTTGCGGCCTGTCGTGCTCGGCCGCCAGGTGCAGGGGGCTGATGGCGCTGTGCCGAAGCCTGGTACGACTCGTCACAGGGACAAGCAGGGATACCACCCTGAATACAAAGGCGCGGTGTTAACTGACACGCTTTTGGGCCATGTTTTTTTTTTTTTAAATGAAGCATAACCACAAAAATACTTGGTTCCCCATCCTACTGTAATGACCAGAGAAATAAACTCACTTTGGTGTCCATGTTGAGCTGCAACGTGCAGAGGGAGTAACCCTGAGGTCGCCATCTTATTTGCGTCTGCATTTTTGGACAACAACACTGCCACAATTTCCTTGTGGCCATTTTTACTGGCTTCATGCAGTGCTGTGACACCGTCACAAGTCTGCATGTTCACATCGGCACCTAATGACCCAAAAGAAAAAAAACCCATTCCATTTCGTCATATCTATCAATAATCAGCAGTACACATATATAAATAATAGTTACCTTTTCCAATGAGGTATTGCAGTGCTTCCAAGCAACCCATTTGAGCTGCAGCAATGAGCGGTGTGATGCTGTACGTGTTGGAGGGGTTGATAGTGGCCCCGGCTCCAACGAGAATGTCACATGTTGCGATGTTGTTTCTGGACACGGCTTCGTGAAGGGCAGTCCATCCCTGTGCACACCGCTGGTTAACGGAGGCGCCGAAAGAGAGGATGAGGCTCACCATGTCCATGTTGTCCAACCTGCAGGCTGCAGAGGAACGGTTATAGTAAAACTAATATTATTGTGTATTGTTAACCGCCCCATGTGACTGAATAAAACCCAAAATATCTCTCAGAGGATGCAAAACAGCAGATTTTGAAAATGTTGTGACCGGTGAGTTCATAATTGCTTTGCTTGACAAATAATGGAACCACTCGACCTGAGTACAAAGGGGTTGCTTTGTTCTTGCTGCTGATGTCAGGATCAGCTCCGGACTCCAGAAGACACTTGACACACGACAAATGTTCAGAAGACACAGCAAGCAGCAAGCCAGTCTGTTCCTGCAAGGTGCGTTTGTCTGCAGAACCTGGATGTGCTGGAGCAGGAAACAACACGCAAAGCAGATGAGGGACTCATTTGTGAACCAAAGGTGCTCATTTGAATATATTTGTAAACGCCGATACCTTTCAGTAAGGTCCTCAGGCAGTCATGCTGGCCATTGAAGGCTGCATGATGCAAAGGGATCCAGCCATCTTTGTTCTCCCTCAGCAGACTGTGAGGAGAAGATTCTGCCACCTTCTGAACAACTTCCACATCCCCCCCACGGATGGCCAGGACCACTGGGTCAACATCCTTGAATGGGGAAGAATAAACAGCTTCAAAAAGTAGAGCATCAGAGTAATGTTAGGGTTTTAAAAGTAGGGTTTTAAACTAGTGTTTAGGTTTTCAAACCAGGGCTAGTGTTTCAAAGTAGCGTTGGGGCTAGGGTTTAAAAATAGGGTTTGAACTCGCGTTGGTTTCTCCATTTAATTTGTACGCAATCTTAATTTTTCAATTTTTGGTTCTTTTTTTTTTATCTATGATTTTGTTTTATATTTCTACAGATTTATTTATTTTTTTTCCGTATTTTTAAATACTGCTGCTGATATCAATAATAATAAATCAATGATGGACAAATGTCAACCGAATTTATGTGAAGATCCCTGTACGAACGCAGACTCATCAAAACAATCAAAAACGTCTTGTGTCAGAAACCGGTACAGTCAACCGGACCATTCATAGCCACCCCATTAAAAACTCCTCGGCGAATAAGAATGAAACCATTGATATTTAGATTTATCCAGACAATTTATTTGGAGCGCCATTGCAAAATATTACAACTAATCGAGTCGGTCAATTTCACACAACGGCATCCGTACATACGCACACACATACACGAGCACATAATGAACAAGAGACTCACTCGGCGTGTGACGTCACGTTGATTAACCCGCCGTCTCCTCGCAGTCTCGACGTTACCTCATTATCATCGCCATTACTGTCAATCGATGATTTAGTTCGTCCGTGACGAAACTGTGCTAAATATTGGGAATAGCTGAATTTGGTCACCATGGCTGGGCGCCGCGTGGTGACAGCTGAGTTGTCACACACACAGCCGGACCAGCGAGCACGGCCGTGGGGAGGCATAAAGGGAAGGAGGCAGGCGCGAGTGAGGGTGGGGGGATCAACTGTGGTCGCTCGGATTATTTTCGGAGTTGATTCTGAGGCAGGCTTCATCCATATATGTCAGGACACTCACAAGTCCTCTGATAACGTGAAGCCTGAACACAACACAAAGCAGACCTGTCTGCCTTGCCTTGCCGGCCGTTTGCCTTCATCATTTGCATGCTTTTTAAACGCCTTAGGTAAAGTAAGAACACATTCAAAACCGTACACGCAAGACTTGATGACTGACGCTTTTCAATAAAAGCAATTATGAAAATATTTAACTGTTAATTGTGGGTATTATTATGAATGCATGAGTGATATCAGTAGTCGTACAAAAAACGATTATCACTTCTCCATGAGAAAAACATGAAGTTGGATGTTGAAATGTCAAGAATGAAAAGTTGTTTCACTTCTGTTATAGTGTGTGAAATTTATGGCATGTTCAAGAACGTTTGAGTCTTGTACACTTTTTCAGAAATAGTGGCATTTGTGCATCCCTAATCATAATCATAATAATTATTATTATTAAAGAGTGGGTTTTGGACATATGCGCTATGTATGTCTATAGCATGGCAATTTAGTTGTTTTTGATTGTCACAAAATCTTGTTAATAAACTTGATTCAGATTCAGAATTGCAAGGCTTAGCCAGAGACAGATGTTGTCATTCAGGTACACACAAGAGTATACAAAATGAAATTTCACTGCATTTGGCTCAGCACAGTATTTACAAAATATAGTGGGGGAAAAAATAGATAAACAAACAATACAAGGAAAGGAATAAAATCCGAATCGCACAGAAAAAAACCGTTTTTTTGCCTGATTTTTTTTCACTTCTTTGTTGCCGTCTCTTTAATTTGGGTGATTTGTAAAAGAAATACATAGTGATTGTGAGCACAGTAATCAATTTTGATATGAAGTTCATGTAAGTCGAATCAAAAGAACAAACACACTATTTCTAGTAGACCACAACAGATGTCATCACTTCCTCTCTCGCACAGAGGAAATATCATCTTCGTCTGGGCTTTGAAAAACATGTTTGCCCCTTGTATGACCTTTTTTTCCCCTCCTGTTATCTGGTGTAATATTTGTATTTTTTACAGCAATCACATGTGACAATGCATAGCTTATGGATGGCAAAAGCGCAAACCCTCCTACTTGTATATACAGTACCAGTGTGTTTAAGATGACTGAATATGAGCGGCCTTCCATGTTGCCTCATCATCAAACATGAAATCAGACGATCATATAATCCTGCAGATATGAGGTTTTGTGCTCTGGCCAACTTTATGGTTTGCCCAAGGACCAAAAGAGCGTTTAATCCAACAGGTATTGCCTATTTGCACAAAGTGTGTCCACCTTGGAGCAACACATACTAACTACCATCCAGTTACATTTGCAAATGAAGTGGGTTCATGTTTGTTGTTTAATGAGAAATGGTAGACTTTGATCACATCCAAACAATCAGGTTTGATCTGTGTTTTCACTTTCTGCTAGGTCAAAATAAAAACCCCTACCTTGAGTAAAAGCAACACAATCTGCTCAAAAACCACAGAGATACCTAGCAGGTGGGTTAAGAAAACAACCAAGCATTTTATAGTGTGTATAGAGCACAGGTGTCAAACACAAGGCCCGGGGCCCAAATTCGGCCCCACACGTCATTTTATGTGGCCCGCGAAAGAAAAATCCCATGTGTCAACTTCCATGCTCCTTGCTAAAATCTGTACTAAAATGTCAAATTGTCATGTGTAATAAATAACATTGAGCTTTTGCAATTATTTGGTGACCTTGTTTACGCTCACTTGAACAATAATTGAACAAACTACAGTATTACAGTTGACTGATTTGAAAACTAGTCATCCATCAATTTGTTGTGTCAAAGTAATGCGATGAGACGATTAAACGTTTATTTTGTTTCGCTGTCATAATGAACCTTCGAGGGACGATTTAACTCCAAAGTCACCCCCGACAAAATTGAGTTTGACACCCCCAGTATAGAGAAACAACCATTTACACTCACAATCACAACTATGGACATCTTAGAGTTCAATTAACCTTCTCAGGAACAGCAGACTCGTAGTGAGTGAATTGTCCTCATTTGCAAAGCAATGTATGGAATCGTGTTTGGTGGTCGACTGGTTATCACGTCAGAGTGCCTGCAGGACATTCCAGGCGTGGCAGTGGAACACTGTAAATTGTTTCTACGTGTGATTGTGAGCGCAAATGGTGGTTTATCTATGTGTGGCCTGCGATTGGCTGGCAACCAATTCAGGGGGTACCCCGCCTGCTGCCCGAAGACAGCTGGGATAGGCTCCAGCACGTTCGCAACCCATGCGAGGATAAGCGGATTTGAAAATGGATGGATGGATGAATAGTGTGTTGGGTTTCCATACGTTGCTCACCTGTGTACTGTGTTGCCTGATGCAGGAGAACATTCGACAGCCAGCCAATTTTTGACATCCCCGTCCAGTCTCTGATAAAGAGACTCACATCTGTTGACTGCAATCATCCCAGGAGCCCAGTCGAATATCCAGTGTGTCCTGATGGTTTGCTGGTGATGTCGCGGGTGATCCAGAACGTAAGATGAAAAGAGCAAAAACGAGTGCGAAGCGTTAATAAGACCACACTTGATGTATCCAGAGGCCCATTTAAGGGCATTCTCTCTTTCGAAATCGGGCTACACTAATAAGATAGCTCTGCAATGTGCTGTGGTCGACATCAGAGAGCAGCTCAGGCGATGAGGATGGATACCATTTAAGGACATGTTGAACTGAGTTTGCTCCCATTTGCAGCTTCATGGGGAAAGCTGATGTGAGGTTATGTCATGGTTAACTTACTTGCATTGCAAAAAAAAAAAAAAAGAAATCATATTCGATCATGTTACATACAAGATTTCAACTCACCACAGGGCCAGTGATCACTCACATTAGCGTACACTGCTGTCTGAGCTGAAGACAATATTAAAAAGTTCCTGTGATGAATCGCTCGTCATTCATATTTGGGTTTCACACTCACGTCTGCAAAAAATATGCTTCCTGTAACAAAATTGGAAGTGGTGTGTGCTTGTTGTGCGTCAAAAACATGTCCTTCAAGCGTGTCTCTTTGTGGGCCAGAGGAACTGGACCACACTCACTGTTAGAATGAGGAGGACCACACAATTGCTCAATCAGGAGTAAATTAATTTGTTGGCATTGCTGTGTCAAAATAGTCTTCTGAGTGTGAGATTTTTTCAGCATTAAAAAGGTAATTAAAATGTTAACACGATTTCTATATGAAATGAATGGGTGAAGCAATTAGTTACTATTTTCTCAGGATTTTTTTTTTTTATCCCTCCATCCATTTTCTAATCCACGTATCCTGCCATGCACGTATTTGGAATGTGGGAGGAAATCGGAGTACCCAGAGAAAACCCATGCAGGCATGGGGAGAGCATGCAAACCCCACACAGGAATGCCGCAGCCCGAATTGAACACTGGAACTCTACACTGTGAGAACGGTGTGCTAACTTTTTTTTTTTTTTTCCAAGCACAACTGTAATTTAGAAAAGTGGAACACTTATGTCTGCAAAATATTTTGCTGGATTAATGAATGAATGACTGGCTGTGGCAACCCCTGAAAAGGGACAATCCGAAAGGAGAAGAAGAAGAAGAATGAATAATGAAATATATAAATAATTATATTTCTAGAACAATAAACTAATGTATTGTTTTTGTTTGCTTCTCTGGACTGTTTAACCATACATATTGTCTAATGACATATGGTATGACGTTGTTTTTTTGCAAAAGAAAGAGTAATAATTTTCAGCATGCAGCACCTATCCATATCTAACCACACAGAGGGCACGGATGTATTTTATTTGTTGAAGTAAATCAATAGCAACATTAAATCAGGGTGATATAAATGTACAATGTTGCAAAATCTTTTCAAAAACATCTAGATTGCACAAATATTCCGATTCTAAAGATGACCAACTCGCTTCACAAGATAAGCAAACTAGTGCGATTGTGTTTTTCAACTCATATAAAGGTCTTCAGTACGCAACTTCTATGCCTCGTCTACAAGGGAAATTTGCTGGGGAAAACATATTTTCGTGTAAAATAATGATACTATGTTAATTCGTGCAGTTTGAGCGAGTGAGTGAGACTTCGACATCGCGGTAATGTTTCCTGGGAGCAACAATTTGAGACAGAGTGGGAGCTCTTCTTGTTTCTCTTTCAATCTTCCGGAAGTCATTTGCGACACACAGCACCGCCTCTTGAGGACGTTGTCATGACAACTGAGAACCGATCCAAGCACATTCCCTTTCGTCCAGCGTTTGGTCTCCGGGCAACCGACCTTCAAATCCAGAAGAAAAAAAAAACATCCGGAACGTTCCGTAATCGTCCGAACGTTGACAAGACTTTTAAACTTGCCATCAACATGATGACCAACTCGCTTCCTTTCTTGGCAGATCACGAGCGGCTGAAGCTCAGAGTGGAGAAGAAGACGAGGAATATTTTTATTACTCAGCCCGATGACTGCAGGTAGGGCTGCTTCCATCTGCATTCAAATCCCATTCAACTCAACTTTTACTGAATTGTGTCCAATGTTTATGTTCTCAGAGAAAGAGAGGCGAATGTGAATTACATCCCAGTTGTAAGTGAGGTGAGGCGAGCTCTTCTCTATATGCTGTACTGCACCGTGACCAATAAGAATTGCAAGAATATAGAATGATGGCTGTCAGGTTTAAAAGCATTCATTTGTGACAATTAACATTACAATTCCAAATGTCGTATGGAAAAAAAATAGCACTCATTATTAAAATTACAAAGCAATAATGACAATAAACAATAAAACCACGTTGCGCTGCTATTTGTGGTGTGCGCATCTTGGCCACGTGGGGGCAGTATAAGACTGAAATGGATATGCTGCATGTAAACTGCTGAGATTCAGATTCTCAGCACAGCAGAAATTGTACTCATTCTTCACAGAGGATAAAGAACATATGCCTGTGTGTGTGTGTGTGTGTGTGTGTGTGTGTGTGTGTGTGTGTGTGTGTGTGTGTGTGCATATACAGTATAGATAGATAGATAGATAGATAGATAGATAGATAGATAGATAGATAGATAGATAGATAGATAGATAGACACACACACACACACACACACATACACACACACACACACACGCACACACACTGTTTCTTTATTGACAATTAGACCATGTTTTTGTGGTTCAATAGAAAACATAGCAGTATATATATACTGTATATATGGCGCCTCAAAACGTCATCTGGCCAGGGGTGGCAGTTTTTACATTGTGCTGCCTGGTGTGCGGGTATGTGTCTGTGACAATTTTTTTTCTTTCGATTGCCCAGTTCAGTTGTATTTGGCCTCATCACTCAGTCTGTGGCGTGGGCCTTCAAGGTGTATTTTTCCATAAAAATTGCACCACCATTTCATAGCAGGTGCAATGTAAATGTTGTTGGTCTGCCATTAAGCCTCCAAGCAGTATCCTCAAGGTTGGCGTGAACACCCTAAGAAAGACTCTGGTTCTGAAGAAACAAGCCGAGCTGGATGAGGTGAAAAACAATCTTGCGCTCAAAAGAGAAGAGTTTCAAAGAAATGTGGAGGAGCTGGCTCAGAGAAAGATTGAGCTGCAAATGAAACATCAGGAGGTATGTTTGAACCATATACGAGCTGGGCCTAAGGAGCTACACTTTTAAACATTCATATTTTATTACATCACCTTTAGATTTTGGACCAACCTGTATCGATATATGAATCAAATCTAGTCATTAGATGAGATATTCTACAATGTTGTGTGACATGCATCTTCCCACAGACGAAAGAGAAAGCGCTGAAGTTTGAAAGGTTTGTGAGTGATAATGAAGTGAAGCGAACTCAAGCTGTGCAGCAGTACAAGGCAGTGCAGGTGGACAACTTGATGAAGCAGTGCGAGTTGGAGGAGCTGGCAAAACAGCTGCAGCAACTTCGAGACAGGTGAGAGCTTTTTTAGTTTAGTTTTTTGCCTTCATGTGATGCTCGATATCAACTCCAGTGACACATTTGCTTATTTCAATTGGCAGGAGGCTCGTTTTAAAGAAGAGACTATCCAAGTACAAAATCTATGAGGACTTTTTGATGAAAACGTTGGATTATCTCCCTGACAGTTATGTGGACATTTGCTGTAATGATTTTGTAATAGGGTTGAATCTTGAACAAAGACATAGAAAGAAAATCCCCGAGCTCAAGAAATGATTTTACTCTCCCAGAAATTGCACTCCAGACTGTTATTAAGCGCACTGCATTAACTGTGCGCCGCCTCTTTAAGGTCACCTTGAGACCGACTCGGAATGTGCGGTCATGCCCATCATCCGGCGCCACGAGACCCTGTGCTTTGCCCACCAGCAGCTGCTGCAACATTTGCGGCGTGTGGAGGAGGAAGTGGAGCGGGGTAGGCGACAGCTGCATGCCATGAAGCAAGGACACAACTTGCTCAAATTGGTTAGGCTTGACTAGAAACATTCAAACAATACTTCCAGTAACAAGATTTGTACTTGACCTGACATGTGACCTTGTGCTTAGGCGGCCAGTAAAGAACTTTACGAACTTCAGAGGGAGTTGGAGGGCCTGAAAGAGAAAAACAAGCAGGCAGAGGATAAATTGATGAAGGAGCAAGGGCAGTCCAGAAAGAAGGTGTTGACACACAAACATTTTGGCTGCACCCACAGAAAACTTCAGTGCCGAGAGAGAATGAGAGAAAAAAAAAAGAGGCTTTTTTTTCTCGGTGAAAGCAGTGCCTCATTACTCAGCCACTGACTAATTGATACATGTCAGTTCAAATGTGGATCTGTGCATGTGGCACCTGAAGCTGACTCATTAAGCTATATTCTGAACGTAATGGGTGGGGTATAATTAATTGCAAACGACCAATTAAACAGTATATTGGTACATAATATGTTCCCTTTTAGGGCTGCAATAGCTTGTCACTGAAGTGATACCTTACTGCGTATAATTTGACGTCCTGGAAAATTAGAATTCCTTGGAGCCCAACAAGTAGGCATGCACGTTAATATATAGTGAGCGATTTTAACTTTTACTTTGTGTTATTTGTATCAAACTATTGAAGTAGGCAACACATCTATTTGAATATTTTTTCCTGGCTATCTGATGTGTTGTTTTTTTTTTTTTTAATTCAAATTCTAACACAACAAAAATCATGTGTTAAATCAAGTCCGCTTTTTACGACGTCACAGATGAAGCAATGTAGCTCGAATTTTTTTTAAGAGGAAAACACTGTTGGACAAATTAGGTCAAAATAAAAAATTATAATGAAGCATGTCATCCTCTCTTAGGCTGCCGAAATGGGAAGCCTCCACTTGGCCATCAGCAACCTCGCAGAACAGTGTTACCTGCCAGCGTGCGGAAGTCTGGAAAACATGAGCGCATCCTTAATGTTGGACATGGTGAAGGTAAGGAATTTCGGAGCTTTAACTGGAGTCCCAACTAAACAAGGACTGCTTTCAGGAATACCTCGTGGACAAGGCGGACACAGAGAAGAGAGCGAGGAGACTGACCGAGGGTGCTTCCCAAACAAGGACTAAAACAGCTTTGAATGACACGAAAGCCAAGGCCTCCATGAGCAGCTTTGGCAGTAAGACTCAATTTAAAAGTCGGAGTCAAGTCAGTAGGGTGAGCGATCAATCGAGTTGAGGTGGACATGAAAAAAAAATAAAAATAAAGTCAAGCTGTAATGAGTGTGGTGTCCGAAACTATTTAATAATTACCGTATTTTCCGCACTAAAAGGCGCACTGGATTATGAGGCGCACCTTCAATGAATGGCCTATTTTGTAATTGTTTTCATTGGATTATAAAACGCAATCTACAATGCATCCACTAGATGGAGCTACGTTACTTCCGTTCGACTCGAGAGGCATTCATGACCGCCTCCGAAAAACGTAAAGTAACGATTACTTCAATGAAACTATGAAAATTGACAATAATGCATCAAAACAGAAAATCAAGCGAGGAAATCACAAAATAAATTCTATAGCCCCCCCCTACAGAATTTATTTTGGCATTTCCTTGAGCATAGCTCCAACAGCATGATCAGATGTCAGTAAAATGTAGGAAACTGGACTGTCTCAGAAGTGTTTGTTATTTATTCCTTTGTTGTATATTGTATTCACAAACGAAAATGAGCTCCCGTGGTCACGATACGCTGCTATAAAAAATAAAATGGATTTGAATTGCTTGACGGGGTAGTGGCGGTAAATGCTCAATGGCGGCTGCTTTGACGTGTCACTTGTAGTGGGCGGACGCAGGCAGCTCGCCAGCTCAGCCATCAGCAGTCAGTCTGCTTTTATCCTGTCCAAAGAAGAGGTGTGTGTGTTTAAACCACCAGGTAACAAGCTTTTAATGGCTTAAATGTTCATTTAATGTGAAAATTGTTGATGGGTAATCATTCGGTCATGTGTTTGTTTATTTTCATACCTCGTGGTGTGGTTGTAGGCAGGCACCGGAAGAAATTTGGGAGGCAGGTTCTTGAGCGACCCCTACTCCAATAAATATGCCACCTGTCACCATATTTGTTCTAAAAATTAAGAATAAAAACTCACCAGGATATATTATACTGGACAACCACAAACAACCCAGTCTAGTCTTAATAAAAATTGATAAAATTGTAAACATGATCAAATTGAAGAAATAGATTAATAAAAGACGAGAATGTCAACTGAAAACATAGCAAAAACTGAAATAAAAATAAAGCATCCACAACTATTTACAAAGGAGGTGAAGGGAGGACCAAAAAAGCCCCTTCACAGTGATACCATCTCTTGGAAGATTTTTATGACAATATAATCTGAAATTAAAACATTGTATGTTTTTTTGTAGTTTGGTCACTTGACCATTGAAACGACTGCTTGACATTCTACTCCAAAATGTTTGTGACCATATTTTCCTCCCAACTTTGCACATCAAATCGAGTCAGATTTTAAAGACATAAAAAATGGTGAACATTTGTGAAATGGTGTCCTCTTTAATGAAATATGACAAGTTTGAGCAAACAGCTAGACAAAGCTTTGAAATCACAAATGTCATCAGTAAAACAATCGCAGGTTATGTATTAAGAATGTGGTCTTTGTGGCTTTGATTTAAGGCAGGGCCTTTAAGTAAAGTGTGTTGGTCATTGGTCAAACATTTTCAGCGGCTCCAAGGTTTAGGTTCGTGCGGGTTTTTTTTGTCTTCTTGATATACCCGAGAATTGGCTGGCGACCAGTCCAGTCCAGTCCACCTTGCCTCTCGCTCAAGGTCAACTGTGATCGGCTCTTATTTCACTGGTGAGGATATCCGATGATTTTAAGTATTTGTGATTCATTTGTACACAAACAACATAATGGGCACCCCCAGGGTTTCTCTGCCGATGTGCCAATCCACTGGCCATATAATTTCATGCTAGTTGGCGTTTTTGTTTTTAGAACCTTTTTTTTCAAAGCGTATTTTGTGAGTCTTGTTTTCCTCCTGCCCATGAAAGACATCTTCCAGAGATGAGATCTCACAACTGCTTCCACCCCATTTGTTTGATCACGCTGCAGGAATAAGCCAGAGTCCTGAATCCACTTGAGTCCCACCTTTTATTAGCCACCAGAACAAGACCCCCGGGTGTCTTCATAGGAACCATGGCTGGAAAAATGGCAGATGAGCTCCGCTGTCCGACCTGTCTGAACATCTTTAAAGATCCCGTCATGTTGAAGTGTAGCCACAGCTTCTGCCGTAAGTGCGTGAAGCAGTGGTGGAAGCATAAACACGTTCATTCGTGTCCAGTCTGTAGGAAAAAGTGTCAAGAGAGTGATTTGTCTTTGAACTTGACACTGAAGAATGTGTGCGAGACCTATACACAGGACTTGCTGGACTCTGAGGTCATCTGCAGTTTACATGAGGAGAAGAAGAAGCTATTCTGTCTGGATCATCAGGAGTGTGTGTGCCTCATCTGCAGAGATGCACAGATCCACGTTGGCCACAAGTTCTGCTCGCTTGAAGATGCTGCGCAGGATCCCAGAGTGAAAGTCCAGAACGCCCTGCAAAAGGTCAAGAAAAGACAGCAAGATTTTACAATGGTCAGAGACAACTGCAGGGAACAAGCAGAGTACATCAAGGTTCAGCAGAAACAGGTTGAAAGCCAAATGAAGCAAAGCTTCAAGGAGCTTCGGGACTTCCTGCAGATGGAGGAGGCGGCCAAGTTGGTTGCTCTGAACGAGGAAGCGCAAAGGAAGAGTCAGATGATGGAGGAGAAGATCGGGGTTCTCAGCAAAGACATGGCCGCTCTCTCGGGCGCCATCCAAACCACTGAGAAGCAGCTGAGCTCGAACCAGGTTTCCTTCATGAACAACTACCAGAATGTGATGAGCAAAATCCAACAGCTGCCTGACAAACCCAAGCTGCCCTCAGGAGCTCTGCTGGATGAAGTCAAACATCTGGGCAACCTCAAGTTCAACGTGTGGAAACAAATGAAGGAGATGGTATCCTATAGTCCAGTGATTCTGGACCCAAACACGGCCTCTCCACAATTCAGTCTGTCCGAAGATTTGACCAGTGTGAGTTTGAACGCCAAAGAGAAGCGTCCAGCCAATCTGGAAAGGTATCAGTACTGGAACCGTGTCCTCGGTTCTGCTTTGAACTTGGGAACATACGTGTGGGATGTTGAGGTGGGAGACAACACCAACTGGGTCCTGGGCGTGGTTGGGGGGGATTCTTGTTTGCCACATAGCTCCTTTGTATGGGGCATTAGCTTTCGTGACGATAAATACAAAATTGTTTCACTGCCTTATCAATCCAAGAATCTGCCAGTCAAAGAGAAAGTGCAGAGGATCCGAGTTCATGTCGACACTCAAACAAGATCGCTGTCATTTTCGGATTCTCTGACAAACACGGAATTATACACGCGCAAAAACATTCCCAATTGGCCAAACCTGTCCGGTGAGTGGACGATGTATCCTTACCTTTACACTAATGACAAAGGTCCTTTGAAAATAATACCACTGACACTTTGTGTTACAACTGAAGTCCAGAAATGATTTTGGAGCTGCTGTCACAATATGAGATACAAAAGTATCTTAACAAAGAGTGACACAAAGCAGTATTTTTAAGAGGCTGCATGAAGGGTATTACGTCTTTGAGGATTGTCCCAAAAATGTCCCTCTTCCAATGTGCAACAACTTTTTTCACCTTTAATTTTTTTTCACTTTCAACCCCTCAAAATGTTCAGTGGGAATTGGCCAAGACATAGATATACATCCTATGCAAAATTTCAGCTTCGTGGAGTTATTTTTCACTGTTTTGTCTGTGGTGTCCATTTGTCCAACAGTCCAAAATCGTCCAAAGTGTCCGAAATGTCCAATTTTGGGATAATTACTGCATGGGGGTTAAAATAAAAAATTAAAAGCTACATTATTACCAGCCGCGAGAGTGGCTGTCTTTACAGCAGCTCCTATATTTTGTTCTTCTACTTCTTCCTTTCATAACTTTGCTGCTGTTATTTGGGAATTTCTCCATTGTGAGACTAATAAAAGGTTATCTGATCTGATCTGTTGGTTTTGTTGTGTGCAATGGCCACCACTAGGTGTCAGAAACTATCCATATTTGCTGTCACTGTACAGTACTAAGTTTTGAAAGTATCTGTGTCATCCAATACAGAGCATGTGTGAAATAAAGGTACGTTGGTGACAAACGGTGTGTGTTCATTTAGTGTTCTGTACATTTACCATTCCGTGTCTTTGAATAGCCTTTATGTGTCTTTTTTGGACACACCACAGAAGGTCATGGTAAAGGTTAGCCATGGGAATGTGGAGCTATCGGGCACTTCAACACTTTTGGACCAAAAGTACCATTCCGATTCCATATCGCGGCAGATCTCATTCTCCTGGAAGATGTGCATCATTTGATTTCCTGAATAAAAGATTCAGCAAACAGGAGGCGTATCAGCGTTGTCAGAGTAAGTTACATTTTCCCCGAGATAAGCCAAAGAAATTGTCCAGCTGCGGGAAAAGAAAATGGGAAGTTTGTTGTTTAATGATCGCAAATTACATCACAAATAGCTTGAAAGCCATGACAGTGGATAGGGGACAGCTTGAAACAGTTAAATTACAATGAATCCAGTTTATCAAGGCGGATACGTTCCAGACTCACACACAACCGGTGTTAAAGGCATGATATCGAAAGACCATGTCAATAAACAAGTTTTGAAGTTCTTTCATGCCAGAGCTCTATTGACAAGTAGGCCTTTACAAATATGACCTCAGGTTTGGTTGACACCGGCATATTTTCTGCAAAATCATCAGCTTAAAGATAACAAACGGAGACCCATTGCCCCATTCCGATAATTTGACATGTACAATAGTTCTCAAACACTGCTTTCATCAGAGCAAGGCGGAAGAATCTTTGGGTGTTGTTAGCATCACCTGTCCTGACTTTTGCACTGTTGCCGTCACGCAGCGATAGAGCTTGACTGCATCAAGAAGTGTTGCCTGAACATGTTTTGCCATATGAACAGAAAACATCTAATTCTATGAAGCCTGTGGATATGTATGGGCCAAAAGTATTTTCTGTCGCCGCCTTATTATGGTGTTCCAATCTTGTGTGTGATAAAAATGATACACTTGTAATAGATTAAACCTTGCTGACAGGTGAGGGTAAATCCTCCCCACTTTCTCACAGAAGCCACATTTTCTCCATGAAATCTTCCATCTTCTCTCCCCAGCTGCAACTGGATTCCTCCCCTTTCCTGTCATAGCCGCGTGACTATCTCAATTTCTCACGATCACTTAAATGAAAGAACAAGATGCAACAGGATTAGGACCCAAACTTGCTGTGTGGGCTCCGAGAAAGGTCATCAGATGTCACGATACGCTCTGCCCAGCCTGCCTCATTTCTTTCGTATTCTCCACAACAGTCCTTTTTTTTTTTTTTTTTGAAACTCCCAATTTGAATGTAACATACAACTAAAGTTGTGAAACATTATTCCCAAAATGCATTGGTAAAAGTCAAGGCCTCCCCCATTACTGTGCACCACACTAGTGCAACCGTTTTTTTTTCTCTCTCTCAATTCACCATCGTTTGTTTTAGCAGTGTTGAAGCACGAAATTCCCACACTGGTTGATACACACTGCAGGTGTGTTTTCATGCTTGGATATCTTCAGTGGAAATATCATGAATGCATGTGGGGCTGTGCTGAAGAATTTTGCCTCCTTATCTGAACCACAGTTGAACCGACAAAGTATTTTTGGCTCCAGTCACCAGATTTTTTTTTTTTTTTTAAATCCACATCATTTATTTTTGTCGGCTCTCCAGATATGAGCATCACGTACAGGGGACACCAGGTGTTTTATTTCTTCCCTCCACATACCGTCCTTGAATGTCACCTGCAGAGGGTAATAATATTGTCCAAATATTTATCACAGCAGATTTCTCCCTTTCATGTCTCTCCAGACAGTCTCCAAACTCATCCTTTTCCAAATATGCAAAATTGAGGGTTCTAGTATCATTTAGTTTTCTGAATGTGTCCAAAACACATGCGAGCCTCTCAGTTGTTATAATGAATGTAGTCTTGTACCATATTTAATGTGGTGACTCCTCAATAGATGCTATATGATGAATAGTTTGGGGTATGTCTCATCTAGCTGCACTCTCATATCTCCGACAGTTTCTTCATGTGTGATTGTCATATATGGAATTGATGGAATTTTCATCCAATATATAGCTTGTTAGTTAATGTGAAGGCTCTCTTTGTCGAAGAAAGACGAATAAAATGGCCATTATGAGGTCTTCCAACCTCTCCAAAAGTCACTTAGCGTGGTGGAAAATAACATCTAGTGATCATCATTAGGAAACATGGAATTCAGTAAGCATCATCGATCATAAATAAACCCACCAAAAAGTTTGAAAAAGCCATAAACACAGTGCATGTCTGCCATTTTGGTTTGAAGCGGCCATTTTAGGGTTAGGTGAGCAGAGATATTGCAAAAGGGCAGGCAACTCAGGCAGTTAGCTTGGGCCTAAAGTTGAAAAGGGCCCCAAGAGACTACAGACAAAACAATAGGCACCGCTTTAGACCAGTGGTTTTTGACTTTAGTCCCCTGGGAGCTGGATTTTCCTTTTGTTACATACTCGCGACCCACTTTCATTGACTTTAAGCTCAATAAAGAATATTTTGACTAAAAATGGCCTCTGCCAACACATGTATAGTGTATTACATTTTCAAAAGCCGTTAAAGATCAGCTTGACGTACCACCAAAAGCATATCGCTAGCTATGACATCTGCTCACCAGAGGGTAGTTTGCATTGTATTTGTTTACAGAGTAAACTAGTGGCTAAAGCTACAGCTATACACTTCCTGTTGCTTACCAAATTTTCTTCCATCTGGGAACTTGGTACGCCACTATAATGTAGCAACAAAAAGTAATTAAGTAGACATATCGTTTTCTATTGGCTGTCTGCGACCCACTCAAAATGGATTCGCGACCTACTTTTGGGTCCGTGACCCACCATTTGAGAATCCTCCGAATAGGCCTATGACCTTGCTAGCTATTGCTGGCTGGCGGCTAGCTAAATAGAGCTAGGCTTATATTAATTCATATCAACGACATACAAATGGAAATCCACATAGGCTGGAGGTGTCCAACATGCGGCCCGGGGGCCATTGGGGACCTATAAGGTTGACGTTTTGCGGCCCCTACTTGACATAAAACTTTAATGTTAGGACGGCCCATCTTTTTTGTCATGTCGTTGCTCTGGGCGTGTTGTTCCTTTTAGTTCATTTTTTAATCACTTATGGGCTCCCGTAATTTGGGCCCATAACAGCTTTTGTCGAAACGTAATTCTGGAGTGATATCAAATGAAAGCGAAGGGTATCCTGTCATGTCTTTTTCACCACCTGCCGTGAAGAGAAAAGGGTTAAGGATGAGAACAACCAGTTTTAACAAAAACAGGTAACATAATTTTTTTATTGAGCACAGGGCCACCCCAAGAGGTCTTGAATCGTTTTGTTTTTTTTGTGCAACACTCAATGTGGCACAGGCACAGGCAGATTCTATTTCCAATGTCTGGCCTTGAGTTTGACAACCGTGGTGTAATTCATTCTTTTAATGTTGTTTTATTGCGTTTCCTTGAGGACATTGCAGAGCTCGTGGGTGGTTTTGCACCTTCTGCAGAGCTCGTGGGTGGTTTTGCACCTTCTCTTACCCTCCTGTTAATCTATTCCTTCCTCTTTTGGTGTGTGTTCTGGCTCATCCTTCATGTTCTTTCACACAGATCATGAGACGGGACAACAATGTTAAGCATCTCAAGGCCAAGCGGGGCTACAGAAAGATAAAAAGCCAGTTTTCCCAGCAACTGACAGGCAATACCTTGCGGAGCATCCTCCCGTCTGGTCACTCCTACTGCCGCCCGTCATCACAAGAAGCCGTCGCCGCCGCCGCCACTGTCGTCGTGTTCGCTCGTCGCATTCCGCCCGTCCAGAGACCCGAGATGTCCTATGCCTCCATAGCCGTGATGGCACTGATGTGCTCATCTGTGGCAATTGCGTTTGTCCTGCAGCCTTCCAAGCCAGACGATGCCTTGCCACAAGACTCCAACAGCAGGTAGGTGTCGTTCCATTGAGATACTCTTAATGATGAGCGATATTCTTTTTCTTTGTATTATTGTAAGTATTGATGGGTTGAATGCTGTTTCCCCTGAGGTGTTCTTTGCTTTTAGAGGTGCATGGCGGGACACTCGAATGCTCTTTTGAGGTCGTTTCAGCACACAGGCCACAGGTGTCCAAGCCATGCTTTTCAGAGTTTGTCAGGAACAGCAATTTGTAGCTGCTGAATGAAAAAGTCTGTTTCTCCACTTTTTAACATTATGGTCTTGTATCTCAAACTTGGTAAACTTGTGACTACCATGACCATAATTTTTGTAATGGTGTACATGTAAGCCCGGAAGACAATTGTATTCAGCATTGTGTTTTGTTTAGCATTTTGTGAGAGGGAAATTCAGCCTTTTTTTTTTTTTTTTGGTTATGCTTTGATTCACATGTTAGAATCTAAGGCTGTGTCTTAAATATTTGTACACCAAATCGTTTTGAAGTTATGGTTGCTGTTTGCGTGCAGGTGCCATGGTGAGTCCCTGCAGTCCATCCGAAAGGGACTCCTGGCTGCCCTCAATCTGCAGACCGAACCGCGGGTGCCAAAGGGCGGCAGGAAGCAGTGGAGCGGAACTGCAGAGCGGCTCAAGGCTGTAGAAGGTAAAACTAGAGTGCACATATTGACAACCTGAATCCCAGGGACTTGGGCACCCAATTTCCTTCCTACTTCCGTAGTTTTTTCCAGCTCCTCCTATGATGGCCAGGACACCGCAGGATGCTGTACCGAGACCTCAGAGGTTTTCATGACAGGTACACACTTATCTCCACTTTATAGGGATTTGGTGTTTTTTTTTCTTCTTCTTTTTAACAGTTTCTTATCTTAATATAAATACGGTACTGTATAAAAACATATAAATGTTGATTATAATGAAGCAGAAAGTCAATATCTATATAAAATAACAAAAATGTCAGCAGTCTGACATGATTTTCATTCTCTTGGGGTTTGAACCATCTCAACGCACGTCACAAAAAGCAGCAGTATCGCAGAGTTAGAGCATTTTTTCCAAACAATACTCGCCAAGCTGTTTATCACTACACCCAGTTGAAGTTGAACTATACATAAAACAAAGACAATGTTATGTATTTAAAACAACCACATAATTTGCCTGAAAGTCCACTGGCTGAATGTTAACACATAATAGGAAACTCCACAGATGGGCTAATGAAAAGATCTTTGAATATAAACAGTGCGAAAACACTTGTAGACATATAATACAGTTTAACAATACTTATAGGTATACATTACTTTGCCAAAAAATTGCTAATATTACTGCAGCTTATTTAGTCAATTGTAACCGTCTTCTTCATGCGCCTCTGTGCTATACAATGTGTGCACACCAGGAATGTCCATTGAATTGAAACAAAAAATGTGACAAAATATTGTTATCCTTTAGTTTTTATTGGTTTGTGTCAGTACAGTATTTTTTATTGGGTGCGGAGAGTGCTATTTCTCCGATTAGAAATACATTGCAAAAAGGTTTGAGGTTTTTTTTTTAATGTCATTTCCATTCATTTCAGTAGAGAAACATGAGTTTTAGAGTTTAACAAAAGGGTTCGTTGTGTTAAGTCATTCCATGTTTTTCCTTCAGATCTGGGCTGGGACAATTGGATGATCTATCCCGAGCGTGTCACCTTGGTGCACTGCGCCCCCTGCGGCCACAGCGCGTCGTGCAGACCACAGCTCAATGCCCCCCAACGTGATGACTTGCAGGTGTGTTTGCTTCACATGAGTTTGATTTGCTGCCTCCTATGTAGCTCATACAATTTTTTAACCTTGACTCTGGAAAAATGCCATACAGTATTGTAAACCCAACGGAATTTGTCAAAATGAAGTTAACCCAATATCAATCAATCAGCAATAAAAAATAAGTAGGTTAACAATTAATCAACCTGCATTTTTTAAAATAGATATTGAGGTTCGGTCAACTTAATTTAAAAAAAAAAATGAAGTTAAGATTGCAAAGGTTGTATATTGTTGGATCAAGTTAATTTTGGGGCCAACTAAGTTTTTAAAATGTAGACTTTATCAACTACCTTTTTTTTTTTTTTTTCAAATAAACCATCCACTGAATAGCAATAAGTAACAGGCTTAAGGCATTATTGTTGATTCTCTGTGTCGTTATTTGGATTATTCTAGTGTTTATCACCCTCCTCTGTGTTCCTGTTTCTACAGGTCCAGGAGCCATGTTGCCATCCCACCGCCCAGGAAGCGGTGCCAGTCATGTACAGGGATGAGTGGAACACGGTGGTCATCACTTCCATGCACCTGACCCGCCGCTGTGGCTGCGCAGTCACCATGCAGCCTCCCCAGGAGTAACGTGTCACCTACAGTGCACCACAGTTCCTAAACTCGACAATAACTTTGTGTACTGCTATAATATCGCACTGTCAAAAAAAAAAAAAGCCCTTTGCCGAGAAATTCAAGACTTATTACATTTAAGGCTCATTCAGTCAACAGGATGGTATATGATTTTCAGTTTTGTAATATGACATAATAAATTATAAAGTAGAATTAAGCCCTTTCATTTATTGAAATTTAAGACATTTCCAGAGCTTTTTATGATCACTTCAATCAAATTGAAGACTTTTTTCACGAAATAAAAACACTAAGAGAGTGGACTATATGTTTTTTTTTAAATGACATTCATATTTTTGACATTTACAGATAGTTTTTAAGTATGATCTCAATATATTTAATCCTTTTAAAAATCTTGACAAATGACAAATTAGATCAAATTTAAGACCTATTGTGTGACAAGGGTCCCTCTGCGCAGATTCCTAGTCGCCCCCTACTGGAGACATGTATACTTTGTTTTTGCGTTTCGGGTGAAAAGAAAAACAAAAGGTTGGAGATACCGTCCATGCTTCTTAATGATCAGCGACCATATAACCGATAATTGGGTCTTTTTTTCTTTACACTACTGAGTGCTGAGCTAAGTTGTTTGTTTTTTGTCACTGGTTGTAATTATCTGCTCACTTTTTACAGGGTTGCCTCACACGATTATTTTTCTATTATTCGTCGTCCTGTTTTTTACATATATACACCGGTACACGTTTATGTGTTCGTAGCATCTCAATTTAACCTTCATGTATGCTGATGAGACTTGTCTCACTGTATTCATGTTTCACTGCTGCCATTTCTTGTTAAATAAAGGTTATTGTAATCAGCTTCTCATGTTCTGCGTGTTCAGTCTTTGTTGATTACACTGGCTTGCATAAATAAGATTTTTATATATAATTTAAGCTTATATTATTAATTATCATTTTGTTTGACAATCATATTATGTCATGTTAACCATACCTAAATTATATTCTGTTGTTTAATAATTGCTTAAACATGTTTTTATGTTGATAGGTTCTGATTGGCTGTTGAAGTAAGAGAAGCAGGAAGTGATTTTAGTTACGAGAGTTGTGTTCTCGAACGTGCTTTGGTTCAGACGTCTTTTTTCCCCCCCTTTTAACAAAACTGCATTAAGGATTCCATCTCTCATTTTGCCGTTCGTAAAGTAAAGCCATCTACTAAAAACAACGAACCCCTCAACTTACATATATTTTAACTATTT
Source organism: Hippocampus abdominalis (assembly GCA_018466805.1). NCBI lineage: Eukaryota > Metazoa > Chordata > Actinopteri > Syngnathiformes > Syngnathidae > Hippocampus > Hippocampus abdominalis. The sequence continues at coordinate 12,075,342 of CM031705.1, read as the reverse complement.
TTTATTTTTGCACTTTGTCGGGTACCCCCCCCCCCCCCCCCACCCCACCCCACCCCTCACTACAATTTAGGCTGTAGACATATGCTTTGGCAAAAAAAAAAAAAAATGTCCCGGTCCGGACCTCAAAGTAGTATGATTTGACTCAACATGAATTGCTCTTGATTTTTGCTTTGGAATTGCTTGAAACATGACTTGAAACGTATGACTTTCATATATGTGACGTACTCACATCTCTACTTTAATGAAGCCTTGAAAGAAATACTGTCTGAGGAAGGACATCACGTCGTCGTTGTCGCCTGAGTGTGAACAATAAAGATGCACTGGACCTTTAAGCGACAAACACGTGGCACTATCATACTTCCCGTCCAAACCGAAAACAAACCAAGCGAAGCGATTTCGAACGCTACGCCTCGCGATGCATTCTTCACCGAAACGTGACGGGAAGTCGCGTTGCTATTAAGTGGCCGAACGAGGTCGTCGTTTCAAACCGCGTCTTGTGCGATCGCGTATGCTGCTTCTCCCGGAAAAAAAAATGGAGGCTGGCACCCTGGTATCTGACATCGAAGATGTCTCCGTGCTCTTCGGACAACAAAAACATTCCAGCATATATCAAGTAGGTGACATCGCAGCCGGTGGCGCAACTATCACAGCCCCGTTTTGTTAATCCACTGCTATGGTTCCTCAGGAGCTCAGCGGCTTGTTTTCCTTCGTGAGGAGAGTGCGAGGCGATGGAAATTGTTTCTACAGAGCCTTTTGTTTTGCCTATTTGGAATCAATCCTGCACAATGTCAAGGCTGTGCAAAGGTCACTATTATCATCATCAACTACAGTACTTTTTTTTCCTCTTCTTCAACTAAAACGTTATGATGATTGTCGTAAAATGATGTAACGTTCAGGTTCAAGGAGAAAATCATCACGACCAGCGAACACCTCTCCTCCGCAGGATTTGACCAGAGTTCCTTCCAGCTTCACCTGAACACAGTAAATCATGTTTTGTTATATTATACAAATAAAACGACAATAAAACTAACAAACGCGTCAAAACGAAATCAAAACTGAAATCGAGAAGTATTGGGGTCACAGGTCAGATAGAGCTTGCTAATATTGTTGCCATAGTCTCATTAATTTATATTTAAAAGTTGTTACAACCTAAATTACTGTTTTAGCCCCAAAATGCCCAGGTTTCTTTTTTTTTTTCCTTACAGTGTGATGTAATTTAAGACTGTATACCCTTTTAAATTAATTTAATATATGAAGGCAGACACGCACAAATCCACACACAAAGACTTGAAACCCGAACATTTGAAACCTTAACCCTGTTTGGGTGTTTTTCCGTTTTTCATTTTCACTCAAAAAGATCCTCAACGTCATTGAGCATTGCGAGGGCAGCAAGCGGGAGGATATGCTGCTGAGGTTCTTCAATGATCACGTGACCTCGGACAGCGTGGTGCAGTACCTGCGCCTGCTCACATCCGCGCACCTGCAGAACCACGCCGACGACTTCTGCAACTTTGTGGAAGCGCCCAGTCTGCAGGTCTACTGTCATCAAGTCAGTTGCTGCCGTCGAGTGTACAAACGTTTGCGTTGGGAGGCCACAATTGACAGAGCTTTCATTTTACAATTTAATTTGAGTTAAATAATACATGACTCAATAATGAACAGAGCTTCCCTGATGTGGCCCCCGGGCCATACTTTGTTCGTCCCTGCGCTATGATGTATCTCCTTAAAATAAACTTTTTTTGACCTACATTTAGGAAGTAGAAGCCATGGGGATGGAGTGTGACCATGTGGACATCCTGGCTCTGACCCAGGCACTGGATATCTGCATCCACATTGTGTCAATGGGCGGCGAAGATGAGCAGTTGGTGCACCACGTTATCCCTGATGGGGCCGAGCCCGCCATGCACCTCCTCCACCACGTATCACACTTTAGCATTCTGGGCCCGCGACCCAAACTCTTGACTGTTCCCTCGCCCCAGTCACAAACACGGTCGACTGGGATTGCGTTTCATTCTGAAAGCACGTTTTAGGACAGGGTGCGACTTCTCTTCTTCACGCGTGTGACTGTACACTGTCAAATGTTTTAAAATGCACCGTCAATTGTAATTGATATTTTCATTCAAGGGGAAGTCGGCCCCAAAATTTTCTTGATATGTTCTATGCGACCCCATCGCATAAACGTGGCATTCTGATGAATTGCGTTTGTGGAATGAGTCAAGTGGCAAAATCCACCCGTTTTTGTCCCGTTTCAGGTGGGCGGCCATTTTGCCAGTTGCTGTCAAATGAAAATGATAAATTTGCTCAGTTCAGAAAACGGGTGCGCTGTGAGCAACCGTGTTGTCATTTTCACTTGGCAGAAAAGTGGCAAAATGGCCGCCACCCTGAGATGGCGCAAAACGGATGGACTTTGCTAAACTCGTATTCTCCAAAAGCAATATTGAGAATACAATGTTTGGACGAGTGGAGGCGCATCGAACATATGACTGTCAAGAAAATGTGGGGTTGACTTCCCCTTTAAAGGACAACCGTTGTGGATCTTGGCGTCTGCACAAATACTAAGGCATGCAAGGAAAAAGAAGACATTGGCATTGCCAGAAGATCATGTTCCATTAGCTAATGGCCCAATCTGATTTCAGATATCATCCCCCTTTCTTATACCATCTCGGGGATGCAATGCTATGATGTGCACTCATGTTTTACTAATGTGAGTCTCTTTATTTCCTCCAACTCACATGTAATTAGTGGAACACTTTAAGTCATTAAAATAGCAGTTTTTAATGAGGCAAAAACTGCAGTGTATGTGATTTCTGTCCAAAATTGCAGATTGTTCAATGCCGGCCTTTTTTCGGCTTCCTTTTTTTGTGCTGCGGCGGTGCCGTTTTCTTTTTATTCTGCTGCGCCGACACGCTCATGAGGGCGCTTTGCTCCCCCGTGACGGGCAGGTTAGCCAAGCACAGGCGCCCCATCTGGGTGGGGTACTTGGTCTTTGTCACGCTCTTGAACACAGGCTGGGAGATGAGATGTTTCAAGTGTTTCTTCATCCCTTTCACCATCTTCTGTTGCACTCGGTCATCATCTTCATCCCTACCTTTGCCTGCGGAAGTACACGGAACGTTCAGTCCCGTGCATTTGATCGGTTCTAAATGTGGCCTGGGTGTGCCGTTGCGCTCACCAAGCAAAAGATCCTCGTCTAGGTCGATGTCCATAGCGTCTGCCGCTTCCCTCAACCAGGAGTTGTGGTGTTTTTGCCTGCTGTTGTAGAACTCAATTTTTTCGATCTTTCGGGCCAAGTTTACACGCTCCTGTGTCGAGATTGACAATTTAAAATGTTAAATACACACCTCAGAGACCAATTAAATAGAGGACTTTAAACGACGGCTCTCGCCTTGATTGCCTCCATGAAGTGAATCTCGACAGGAAACGGGGGAAGCGCCTCGTCCTTTCCGAGGTTCTTGTAAATCTTTTTGAAGTTCATCACGTCGTCGGGGCTGATAAGCAGCAAACTGAGACCCTCTTTTGTAGCTCTGGCTGTCCTGCCGCTGCGATGCACGTATGTTTCGGATGTGCGAGGAACCTGAAGGTGGGAGGATATGAGAGTACAGTGCATGGGCCGTGGTATATTTACCCAGGGTGGGTAAAAATGAATGATTCGTTAATGCATTGCAATACTTCCCATCATAATTCAATATCAATTCAGCAAATCTTTGTGTATATATACATCGGCATATTAAGGTGAAGGTGATTATCACAGTTCCAAATACAAGTCAGTGTTGGCACAAAAACTTTAGGCCAAAATAGTGTTGGCCCCCCCAAAAATGTCAGAAAGCCTACTAGAACATCTGAACTTTACTTGGAGTTAATCCGAGGCACTTTAAATTAGAGGTGTCACTATAGAATATTTTGAGAGTCAATTAACTCATCGATTACTCGAATAATCCCCCCCAAAATATTTTGCATGAAAGTACAGTCAAACCTCGGTTTTCGTCCATAATCCGTTCCAGAAGGCTGGTCGAAAATCGATTTGTTCGAAAACAGAAAAGACGCTCTTTAAAAAAAAAAAAAAAAATCTTGATTGAACACGTCTGCTCACAATGGAAAGCAACACGAGGAAGCGTCACTTCCTCGTGTAAGGAAGGCGAGAGGAGTCAAATGGTGCATTCAAGTGCGCTCAGTTTGTTCGAGAACCGAAATTTGTTCGTCATCCGAGGCAAAAAAAAAACGTGAAATTTTTGGTCGAAAAGCGAATTGGTCGAGGATCCGAGATGTTCGAAAACCGAGGTTTGACTGTATTAGCATTTTTATTCATTAGTTTTTAATGAATACTTAATGAATAATACAAAAGGGCTACCGTGTGGCTTGATTCCCCGTGAAACTCAACTCAATTTTTCGACGGCCATCAGCTGCGTCTCAGCCTATAAAGCCGGCTTAAATTTGCCTGTCAGAGTCTTATTTTTTTTCTGAGACTGCACTTCTCTACTTTGAGTCACATTCACAAATACAGAGTCCGCAAAGCAGTACATTTCGGTCACAAATGTTGCCACCATACCAGAATAATCAAGTAGTACTGTTGACATTTCAGTTGTTTGAGCCTCAGTTTCAAAATGTCACTGAAAGGAGAATATCAAGTAAGAAATCTTACCTGGTAGTGAATGACATGCTCCACATTGGGGATATCCAGTCCCTCTTGCGGCTACATCAGTTGTCAGCAACACACAACTGGGGAGGAGGGAGACACGATTCCCAATTGTCAAGACTTGGTGCAAAACAGGCTCACCCACAATGTGTGCATTTAAGTCCTGGCAAATGTCACGTAGAACAGCTTTTTAGAGAATTTATGAAATGACTATTTGTAGACTTTTAGCAAAGGGCAAATACCAAATTGCAACCTGTGAACTATGGTCGGCCAATTAAAATCTGATCGTGATTTCAATTTCAACTCTCCCAATCATAAAACATGGAGGAAAAAAAGAAAAAGCCTTATGCTAAAATTGTCCCTGCAGATGGTGACCATCAACAATTAATCGATAAAACGATTTAAAATAACAAGAACGAGTACTTTTTTCAAGGCACGTCTGCTCAAACTGTTGTCACGTTTCCTCGGAAGTGTAGTGTTTCTCGCAGATAGCATTTAAAAAAAAATTTTTTTTTGAAAATCGGATGGGAGGCTACCGAGTAGTTGGGACTCGGTGACATTTCGAACAGAAGCTCCACAGTTGATCGTGTGCACATACCCCAAAGGAGGCACAAAAATGCAGCAGTGAGAAGCCTCACCTCTCCCTCTCAGCAAACCTCTCCAGGTTTTTCAGCCGCTGCTTCTGGTGCATGTTGGCGTGCAGCGACAGCGGCGTGCGGTCCAGAATGATCAGCAGCGAGCTGAGTCGCTTGATGCAGTCGATGCTGTTGGCGAACACCATGGTGCGTCCGGGATACTGCAAGAGGAAGTAGTAGAGGAAAAAGTCCTTGTCCCCTTTCTGACAGTGAATCTGCGTCTCGGTCAAGGTCTCCACGGTCGCCTGCTTCCTGGTCAGGTCGATCACTTTGGGCTTGGACTTGATCCCCACTTTCTCCATGAGGAGCGCCACCTTGTCGGTCTGCTGCACCTTCTTCTTCTTCTTTTGAACCACGCGCAGGGGTAGGTTGTGGCTCATGGTCAGCGTGGCGGAGAAAACAAAGATTTGCCTCTTGGGATTGGAGTGAGTGGTGTTCAGCATTTCCAGCAGACACTCCAGCTCAGCAAAGTGGCCTCGTTCGACCATGCGGTCGGCTTCGTCGATCACGAGGCTCCTGGAGAAAGGCACCAACGCAGCAAAACAATCACGAGCGCGGCAAAATAACTTTGTCTTTAGCTGCCAGAAGCAGGAGGTGTGACTAACTTGAGCTGTCTAAGGTTGAGAAGATGTGGATGTCTCTCTTTGATCAAGTCCCACAGACGTCCAGGAGTGGCGATGATGATTTCTGGTCTGTAATTCAACATCCTCCTCTGCTTCTGTGGTGCCATCCCACCCACCACTATGGCAGTCTTGATGTCTGTGCAAAAGCAGCCATTTTATGGAGAGCTAGATTGACAATCGACGTATTGGCCAACATGAGGTGGCAATGCGTTGTGTGGGACAATTGAGGCAAAATGCCATACACTTGATTAACTCATTCACTCCCAAAGACGTTTTTAAACGTCTTTTCAGACTTGGTCCAGAATTGGCTGGTATTGAATGAGTTAACTGCGTGTGACTCACCAGTGAACGTTGCCACAGCATCGATGTGATGTTTCACCTGGACTGCCAACTCCCTCGTGGGGGTGAGGACCAATCCGAGCAGAGGCCGAGCCTGGCCAACAGCGGCATTCTTTTCCCTCGCAGCGGAGTCGGCGTCAAACACGTCTTTGATGACCTGCACGCACCCAAGCCTTCCATCCTCCTCTTGATCGTCATCGTCAGAATCGTGGTCATCCGCACTTGCATCTTCGCCTTCGTCGGCCACCCCGGCGACACTTCCTTCTTCCTCGTCCCGCTCCTCAGGTTCCGCTTCAGGGGACTCTGTCAAACTTCCATGTGACCTCGCCTGGTTTCGCGCTGTCATCCTGAGGGTTTTTCATGCTTTCCTTCCACTCCAGGATGTTATGAATCATGGGAATACCGAAAGCTAATGTTTTACCACTTCCTGAAATGACAGAATATTTGTGTCAGTCTACAACAGGGATAAGCAATCGGTGGCGTGGGGAATATGTTGAGACTCTTACCCGTCTCAGCTGCTCCTAATATATCCATACGATCTCTGATGGCTGGAGGGAGCACCAGGGCTTGAATCGGGGTCGGTGATGTGAAGCCAAGGCTGCCGAGGGCCTTCAGCACAACAGGTGGTACAAACAGGCCTTTCCATGCACGCATATCAGCGTTTTTTACTTCAGAACCAGAAAGAACAGCATTCGTCCAGTTTTTCTGTTGCTTTTTAGGTCTTGTCTCTTTATTTTGCGTGGTGTTGGTATCGTCCCCTCTGTCTTTTTCTTTTTGACCCTGTTTTTTCTTCTTTAGTTGAGTCTTACTCTTAAGTTTTGTTGTCGTGGTGGCTGGTACAACTTTGGATGTATCCTCTTGATCAGTATTCATTGCCTCTTCCTCACCTGCATCTTTCTGCATCACCTCCACTGCGATGGTCTCATCTTGGGTGGAATCGGTTTTTGAAATGTTCTTTTTTTTCTTTTTCTTGGCAGGGGTGGAAATCTTTTCGGATTCTTTGCTGTCGACGTCTCCCTTTTCGACCACCTCGTTTTCACTTGACTTTCTTTTCTTTCCTTTTTTCTTTCCGCTTTGAGTTTCATTTTTTGCATTAACTCCAAGCTTTTTAAAGTCTACTAGGCAATAATTTGTCAGTTTTTCAAAACAAACGACACCCTCCAGCAGGCCCTCCTCGGACAACAGCTCGGGATCCAAGTCCACCGACTTCCATTGGCCCTTCTCTTGAATGGTCCGTTTTTTGTGCTTAGGTGGCGCGAAGCGCATTCGCTTCTTTTTCGTCATTCTTTGTGTCCATTTTCTGAAAATGCTAACAGAAACAAGACGGGGGACGCGTGGTCTGTTTAGCAAGCAGCAACGGGTAACTCACTCAATAAAATTGGTTCTGTGGCGCCAATTTTCTCCTTCGAAAACCACAGATGAAACCGCTTCGATAAGCAACTCTTATCACCTCTTGATCGCGTTAAAATATTGAGTTCTACTGCACATGTCACAAGAGCGCAGCCATTACTGGTTGTCACGTGGTTAAAAAACTATCTTGTTGGTTCTTCTTTTCGAGTTTCATGGCGATTGGCAAGAAATTGAAGTGCAATACTGCCACCTACTGTTAAGGAGTGTGAATCAGGTTTACCGCTTAAGTATTCAGTATCACACCGAAAACACGCGCACGCATACACAATTTAGAGCGTTCAATCAGCCAACAATTCATGGGTTTTTTTTGGAATGTGGGAGGAATAAATGCATGAATGATTAAAAAAAAAAAATCATTCCGTAAGCGAACACTAAAAGGAGTGACGTAATCTCTTCTGCGCATGCGCGGCACTTCGGAGACGCATGTTGACATACCAGGATGAAGTGAATGCTTTAGCACACACACGGGTTTCACCCCAAAATTCGAATTGAGCATTAAGACGTGCAGTGTGAATCCGTCCAGGAAACCAGTAAGACAACTTGAAAAACGTTAGCAATGGGAATCTCTCTTTAACCAAGTATATTCCAGTTTTACTACACAGGGTGACCCACAACAAAAACGATCACCATTTTCCCCGTCCGCTGACTGGTTCGTCGTGGGACGTCTGTTTTTCTTGTTGGAATACACAAATACAGCAGCACTTTTGATAGCGTTTTATTACATATCAGGGATCTTTTACATCATATACCAGCAGAAGAATTTCAAACTAAGTCTGACATTTAAGAAGCTTTGCCTGAATAAACAAGTGCTAACGCATTTCCCAAGTCAAAGTACAGCAAGTCACGGCTGCTAGTTTTTGGTGGGGTCAATCACCCTGCCGATGAACAACAGCGATTTTGTCTCTTCGTGGTATATGAAGAAGAAAAACGGACGGTTGACAATGAAAGTCCGCGGTAAAGAGTAGGGAATAATGCCAATGGTTGTGGCAGCCGCTGCGGTGGTCCCCACTTCATCCACATCAATGACGGCGTTGTGTCGCACCTGCAATTAAAAGTCATTTGAAGACATTTGAAAAGGGGAACGTTGCAGACTGAAATGCGCACGCGTGTAATTGTAAACTGACCTCTGAAACCTTAAGGCCTTGGTCCTTGCTCAGCTTCGTCAAATTGGCGGAGCCACTGAAGAGATTGGTGAAACCCATATCCGGGAGAATCTCATGCAAAGCGTACGATTCCTCCATCTTAAATTTGGGGATGTTGATCTCCAGTTTACTGTGGACAGAATGACCCCCGTTAAGGCAGTCTGACCCCTTGTCACATACCATTTCAAAAAGTACACCTCACGTCTTTTGCAGTTTTTTGATCCAACCAAGCATTCTCTTTGCAGTGATCTCATCATCGACGGTGTTGTAATCCACTCCTTTGTTAGGCAGCAGGATGAGCATGGCCACACCTTCCAGGTAGGGCAGTTTCAACACACGGGCACCAAGGCGAGTGTCTTCCATTGTTTCAAACTTGTCCTCTTTGATCATCATTGGCACTTGTGGAACGTTGTAGTTGTCGACGTAGAAAGGTGCATTGTATGTGAAGTTGGGGTCGAAAGGCATTTTCCACCCACCTGTGAATGTCAAAAGTACATGACAGGGAAGCACATGAGGTCGTCTGCAAAGAAACCGTCGATGATAAATGTAAACTGACCTTGGAAGTAAAAAGTGTTGATCATCATGAGCTCGCTTATTGGATCGATTGCGGAGAGCATTTTTGTCACTTTGCCCCTCGTCTTGTCTTTTATATACTCGTTAATGAGACTGACGCTTGCATTTGTGTCTTCAAAGTCTACACTCTTAATGTCTGCCGAAAAATAGGACTTCATCTGTTCCTCAAAAGTCTTCTCCATTTTAAACTTTTGGTCGACAAAGAGGGACATGCCTTGGTCCAGTTTCGTCGTTCCATTCTGCGAGATGTTCCCATTGAGCATTTGGAATAACTTGGGAATAAGATCTGGTTGGTCCGCTTGCTCCAGGTTCTCCAGTTTGAGTCCTTTCAGTATTTCCTCGTACGTGCCACCATCGGAGGCCATGGCGAGGGCGGCAAAACTGGTGGAAATGCTTAGAGGGGAGAAAATGATGTTCTTGTCGTGGTAAGTGGAGATTTTGCGGTAAAGGTCCATCGCAAAATCCATATTTTTGAAAGAGAGATTCAAAATGCTGGAAGAGGGAAGCGGCGCTTGCTGCGCCGGAGTGACGAGAAACATGAGCACAAAAACGAGGCCCATCTTCATCTTGTTTGTCGCCATTATTTGTGTCTGGGAATGTTGCCGCGCACAACCTGAATCATGAAGACAAATATGTTAAGGGAAAAATTCAAATAATTGTGATAATACACCCAACATAGACATTTCCAGATCACTCTCTTGCTTACCATCCATCCTGAGTAACATTAAGTCCAAAACTTATTTGGGGAAACAAAGTGCAAGTGTGTTTTGAGTGTTACATATTAACCAAGGCACTTGGCCTATTTGCTGTCAGCTGCCCCCTCCTTCCAAATATGTTGATGCATCCCGTGGATGTGCGCGCATTTGTGGATGCAAGCAGGAAAATAAAACAAATGCATTACACTGTACCGGGCGAGGGTCATTTTTGAAAATTAATTCTAGAAAGCATTAAAAAAAAAAAAAAATGATCCAGATAATATTTAGTCAGACCGCTCTACCTCACACACCAGCTCAGGCTCTTTCCTGCCAGGGAAGTGAAGTTCTATGACAGCCTGCTTTCATAGCTTCTGATCTGACCAACTAAATCGCGGCCTTCACCTGTCAGCTCACAGTCAAATTGACAAATTATGAGCAGGGATCCACGTTGTCTCTTCAAGGTGTGTCAGGCAAGTTTCCATACGTTCAAGGGAAAAAGGTGTTCCAAAAATTCTCTTCAGCATAGGCGGTTTAAAGCCATGTTTTATCTGGTTCCTTTACCTGTGTGCTCTATTGACAACACAACTAGGGGCATGAAGCCACTCCAACAATTTAGCTTTGAGCACGAAATTTCTTCCTTTTGTACATTCCAATCAATGCGCAATTGACAGTGCCCAGTGAATGACTTGACACCTCCCTTTCGTGGCCCTCATACAAATATTCAAATTAATATAAACGGTATGCCGGTGGAATTGAACTCTGCGGAATCAGATTATCAAACCATGAGTCACGAATTACAAAAAAAAAAAGAGGGAATTTAAAATGTGAGCTCGAGATGAGAGTAAACGAAGTTGAGCCTGTGGCATGTAACCACAGCCACAGGGTCATGTTACGACGGCGTGACGTCACGGCCGTAAAGTGGGCGGTTGCCGAAGTGTTAAGAAAAAGAGGTGACTACTGTACTGAGAATAAACGGCAATGAGCACCGAGTCAGTCTCCACGCGTCTTATTGAAGACGCCCAAAATCTTATTTTTGTCACGGTCTTCTTGAGTCAATAAATTAAATGAAAACATTTTTTAAAAATTAAATGAAAACATTTTCTTCTAATTATTAGAAGTAAATATACATTAAATTATATTGACATAAAGCAGAGAATTTCCCCAAAAATGTATATACATATGTGTGCGTTTTTCTTTTTCTAAAAAGCCACCGACCCCCAGAAAAACTCCACCAGCCACCATTGCCAGCATCACCTCTACGACTGGCGGTGCGCCGTGACTAAAAGTTGAATAAAATGACCAAAAAGCATTGTGAATTTATAATCCTGGAACAACACCAGAATATATACAGTACTTTTCAGAATGTGAGCGTTAGGGAATCAAAGCAATGGCAAAATGATGCGTTAGTGCTTACAGTGAGAAGCAAGTGAACGTCAAACTAGTCCTTATTTGCATGCCTACCTGTACATTTTAAATCAAGCAAAACATGATTGACTCAAAAAGGGAGGGGGCTGGGGGAGTGGGAAATAAAAGCAAACATGGAATCTCCCTTCCCCTGAGGTCAAACTGTACATGATTTCAAATGTCTTATGAAATTCCACTTAAGCATAGCTGGAAATGCGGACAATAAAGTGGCCCCATGATACAATGACGGTTAATGCTCAAATGTGGTCTTTGGATTTCTAATCAACAGCTCATTTAAAAAAAAACAAAAAAACTTCACCATTCAATTTGGAAGGAAGGGCACAATCGATCGGTGGCAGAAACACATGGATTGCAAATCCTGTTCCCTTTAAAAGTCCTGTATACATCTTGGCAGCAACAAACAGGAAATGATTACGTCTCCTTTAAAAAGTCACCCCACAGCAAATGTTGTTTTGCGTCGATCCAAAGTAGACCGACTGAAAAATGTACAATGACATGAGTTACTGTACTACGATTACTAATGAACAAAGTAAGCAAGGCGCACCAACCGAAAAATGGTGCTGCTCAATTACCTTCTCAGCTCAAAAGTACGACGATGCACGACATTTATGAAATTGCATGAGAAGACATTTTAGGAGCTGGCTTTCAAGTGTTTTCTAGCCCGGTACCCACAACAAAAGACTTCAACAACAGACTGCTGTAAATGGGATTTGACAGAAACGCGGGAGCACTTGTACAACTTCACAGCGGACACGCGCGATGAATTCAGCTCCCACCAAAAACACCCTTTTGAATACAACAGTTTATCTCTTGCAGACAGAAAATTAGGAAATAATATACAGTAGAAGTTGAAGGCGCCATGGTTTAAAAGAAAAAAAAAAAAGGCACACTTGTTTCACTGCATCCAGAGTTCAGCGTCATTGCAGCCTCTGCGGCAGCAACGTCATGCCGCCTTGCTGCCTTTTTTTCTCTCTCTAATCATTCTCTGATGCCCATCAGCGAACTAACGGACCAAATCGGTTCCGTCTCCTGAATGTCAACACGTTCGCGAAAGGTGCAAAAAAAGGGTAGATTCGCGGAAGGCGCAAAGCGACCCCTGAATTCGGAGGGGTTACAGGCCCAGGCAGCTTTTCAACAAAAGCAGACGTTTTCCCCCCCTTCACAGGCTGGGCTTTTGTTGTTCTTCCATTTCAGTGCAACTGTTCTCTGGAGAAGGACCAGCAAAGTTTATGAATGAATATTCATGCGTCGCTCTAGTATGTAATGATCTGCATCATGCTTACCTATTGATGCTGTGTTGGCTTGTTGTGGAATGTTTGACTGGTGGGGTTGCTGTTGCCTAAAAAAAAAAATTCACGTCATGAAAAAAAAAATACCCATGTGCAGTGATTCAGACAGACAGATGTCAAAATAACAAAATATTATGTCGCGTTTATCAACGTGACAAAAACGGACTTTTGCACAGTCATGTATTCTACACGAATGAATGGATACTTGAGAAGGTTTAGTCACTCTCTGATTTAAAAATAAATTTGCTATTAAAAAAAAAAAAAAAACGTGGAGCATATCGACACCCAGTGTTGTGCCCACCGGTCAAAGTAGGCCTGCCGCCTCTTCCTCAGCTCATCTGCTGTGAGTGTCTCATTGTGCATTCTTAGTTCTCCTGCAGCCTCGCCGTCCACTCTCACGTGTCCACTACCAGAATCTGAAGAACTGTTGGTCAACGCAGCTCCTATAATTTGGATGGGGGGAAAAACAAAACCTCTTCATCAGATCGTTGAAAAGACGGGGTGGGCGATATGGCCTAAACATCTCGGAGATTTTAGTACACAAAAATTAGATTTCCGATATTTTGTGCCTTTTGCTTAGTGATGGCAAAATGAAGCCCCATAAAGCGGTGAAGCCCTGCAGGGAAATACTTCACACACGCTTCGGGGCTTCAAGATGAATCATTTTCTCAACTACGCCATCATGTGGACAGGAAAATGTATAACATGGTTGGTGCATGCAATAAAATGGTGGGGTGTAAATCATGCTCTGAACACATAATATAATATGTCTTTGAGGAGTGTTTTTACATGAATTGTTCTGTGTTACTTTGTCTATGTTTCTGCTTATGCAACAAGTGAAAATGTGAAATAAGGAGGGAAAATAAAGTGCTTATTCGTTTTTATTTAAAAACAGTATTTTATCCAAAGTTTTTGGACTCAGGCGGTTTCTTTTTTTGCAGAGAATTTCACCTGCTTTTGAAAAATTGCGTTGCGTTGAATCAAATGCCAAAAAGTAGCACAATAAGGGACCCGAAAGTACAAAATGTGAAGGGGAATCCATAGCGTTTCTTTGTCGCTTTTATTTCGAACAACACTCGAACCTATCGTATCATTTCCTGAATCATTCTCGTGGTACACCCCATTCGCGGGGCTTCAAACGTCACCACTGACGTCATCAACACGCGCTTCGACTCCCCATTCATGAACCACTCATCTAGATTACTCGGCACACGCTTCAGGTCTTTGCAAACTAGCCCCCTTCTGTGTTTTCACCCATGTTGTTAGTGTAAGTAGTGCACATCAGTGAGGACGCACTTTGAAATACAGAATCACACACACACACACATGAATCTCTACATCCCAAAAATCCTCCTGAGCAATAAATTTGACATCGATAGATAAAATGAATTCCAGAGCCCTACGACAAAAGGTGCTATTTTACCTTGCATGCTAAGCTGAATGGCCCTGCGCAGATCCGCCTCCTCATCATCTACGTCAATGTCTTGTCTGCTGAGCGCGAGAACCCTGTTCAACTCTTCATCTTCATCCACAACGCCACTCTCCACACCAAGGCTCATCTCCGTCTGCCCCAATATTGATGACCTGCTGCACATGGATTAAAAAAAAAAAAGGTTCATTACAACGCTTTAAATAACGTATTTCCAGCAAAACGATTCTAGATTCTCCATTGTGTACGTTTGTATGTACCCTGCACTTGTCTGAGCTTGGGCCTCGCCAATAAGTTTTGGCCGCTGCTGTTGTTGCACTTTCATGATGCCAAGAATCTGGTCTGCTTCACAGTCTGGGAGATTTCCTTGGACCACAAATATGGAATAACCTGCACATGTTAACTTTTATTAATGCCTCACAGAGTCTTTAATTTTCATACATCCAGTTGGCTACGACATTACCTTCTTGTTGTAACTGTGCAAGAAAAAGGGCTAAATATGTGTCTGAGATCAACTCTGGTCCAGTCAAAAGTGAATTCAAGTTAAACCACTGAAATGAGAAACCAACGATGATTTTCAGAACTCCAGTTAGATGACACTTGCGTAGGAAGACATGCACCTGTTGTCCAAGTTTACGAATGGTAAACCAGTGCTCCTTGTAATTGCATATGAAGGCATGTTCATTTCTGAAACAGAACAGAGGGGAAGCTTTAATAGGATAAATACATTTGGTAGTCCAGATTATGATGCCAAACAAGTATGATCGAGAAAACATACATTGGATTTATCATCAGGCTCTGGTACTCCCGGCTGTTGAACAGGATAAGCTCCAGTCCCCAAACCCTGAGAGCATTGCTAATAACCTATAATGCGTATCCCACAAAAATGGTATACATTTATAATTATGTTTAATCTGCAAAAGCATAAAAATCCATCTTTGGAGCTCACTTGTATTGAAAAGAACCCGCTGTCATCCATGTTACCAGATGGTTGCTCCAAAGAAAAAGCACAAAATGTTAGAATGTAAATAAATACACTGCCATTCCAAATTCCCTCACCTGTAAAAAGGTTTGGTACTCGTCGCTGCCCATTCCTCCTTCTGCCATCCTCATCCTCTCCTCTTCATCCAACTGATGCGCAATAGAGGAAAGATCCACGGGCGTGAAATACTCACCCTGCAGCAGGTTGTTGAGGCAGTGCTGGGCACAGAGGGAGCCCTCTTGCTGCACATTAAACATCAGTCATTCCAAAGAGCATCATGTTTGTCTTTAACATTAGGAAACATACATTTATGTGACAACAACATGGAAACATTATGTTTTGGGGCAGGTTTTCTGCAAAGGGTGAATAGAGCCATGTACTGTAAATATTGGATGAAAACTTCCTTTCCTCAGCAAGAACTCTGAAAATTGGTTGTGAGTGGGCCTTCCAGTTGACAATGGCACACAACATGCTACCAGGGCAACAGAGAGTGGCTCAAGAAGATGCACTGTATATTAAGGGTACGGAGTGGCCTAATCAGTCGGCAGACTTCAACCCAAACAGAAAACCTGTGGGAGGAGCCTGAGCTTCAAATTTACAATACAGTGAAACTCCTCTACAACGAAATCTACATGGGTGAAAAAATCTTCACGCATGAACACCATCCCCACTTTCCTGTTTCAAATTTGCTACAGTGAAAAACCCCTTGTTGTGAAAAATGTCTTGCTGCAAACATGATTTCGTTGTAGAGGAGTTTCACTGTACATGAAACGTCTCATCTCACGTGCTTGCCCATAAGAATTTCTGCGACATGGTCATATATTATTCCACTCCAGTGTGCCTTAGGGTTATTTATTCACTGCATATGTTCGTGTTGCATACTGTGTTTTTTATTTATTTGTCAACACAAATTTGACAGTTGCAACTCAGTATCTGCATCATCACAACGACAACAAAGGCTTTCTATTCTAAGTTATGGTTAGTGATCAAATACTTGTTCTATACTTACAATCAGTCATCATTTATATGGCGTGTTTCTACGCATTTTGACTGACATCCTGTATCTCACCACAATCAATAAGCAACCATAAAATTGAGAGGCTGTTAAATTTCTTTGTGAGTAAACTCTCAAATGAATCAGGGCAACAAATAATTATGACCTCCCCCATTGTTACTTTGAGCGTTACAAGACCGTTCTTCCAGTTAGCTTCTGTGAGTCATTCGCCTACCAGGTAAACTACTTAACAAAACCACGTCGTTTAACAATTTTAGTCCCCTGACGATACTTCCTGGGTTCTTGTTGTGAACAAAGTTTACACAATTACCGAATAGCAACTTTAGCAACATAGCTAACAGGGTATCGATACTGCTAATCACAAACCGCTAAAACACAGACTAAACAGCGTAGTTTATACATCACTCGAACAAGGCTCGAGTTTTACAGGACACATGAGGGGGGATTACGTGGTGTTAAAAGCCGTTATGTGCACGTTTAACTTACTTTCTCGTGAAATATGGCATCCATGGCTCTCGCTCGTCACAACACAGACTAAACGAGCAGCGTCTCCTAGCGGATTAACTCAGACACGCCTCTCCACGTTCAAAACTTCATTGATACTTCCGAGTAATTATTTTCGACGCGGTATATGTAACAGCAACATGATACGATACATTTATTTAACCCTAGGCTAACGTATAACACCGGAGTTAAATGAGGCAACGGCGACCTCCAGAGGGCACTGTTCATCTGGGCTATGTTTTGTTCACAAAACACCACTCATGTGTTCCCAACGGAAGAGTGAAACGAGCACAGACCCAAATGACGTAAGCTTAATTGAAATGATGTCGACCTCAGTGTTCGAGACGACAACAAAGATACAATACAATGGACGATACATCTTCATTTACATATCAAATATATATACAGTATATATATATATATATATATATATGTATATATATATATGTATATATATATATATATATATATATATATATATATATATATATATATATATATATACATATTATCCCCATCTGTGCTTAACCTTACCCATCATTTGACGATTTTAATTTTTAAATGTTCCATTTCAGAAATGTGGGCATGACTAATGACAGTAACGTAAAATAAGGTGGTGATAGCCAGTATCAGATTGTATACACTCTCAGCAAAAACACTGTGACTATTACTTCACGGACAATGCACCTAACAGCAAAGACCATCAGTCATGCAGTACTACGGCGTCTTCGTTATCTCAGAAGCGCTTGACTGTAAAAATTCAACTAAGGTGGCGTAACAGCCCCGATTATACAATTGCCCGCGTGTCAGGTATCATAGCTGCTTGTCTGATTTTTGTAACAAAACAATCCGTGTCAAAATAGGTGAAGAATTCGACCAATTATGATTAATTTGTCGGAGCCAAACTAGTCACCTGATACAAGTGAATGGAGAGATAGTCTGGGACTCCCGGTTAAAGATGGCGGCTCGATCTGCATGTTTTGAACCAAGAAGGGTTTACTCTAGTGGGTGTGATTCTCTATGGTCGCAACTGGTGACCAATCCGGCTTCTCACTTCTCTGGAATGCAACATTAACAACACCCCCTCTTGTCTCCTTTACGGCAAATGGAAGATGGCGGAGGCTTATAAACCTTTTGACGAAACGGAGCTCATCAAGGTATGTGTTTGAAAAACCTGACACAACTGACACCGTGCATGGGCATTTTGAGAGAAAGTGTCGGTCTTAAATATGTTGGTTACCTCGCTCAATTTGCACATATGGTGCGCTGAAATGTCGTTCTACTTCGTGTAGCGAGCAGTGGCATATTTAGCTTGTGCACTCACTCTCAAATACGTCTGCAGTGCCTCATATTCTGCTCAGAAGGTGGTGAGTGTTTGAGTTTTTACTGTATTCCCATGAATAACGAGACTTAGTCGCGTGTTAATGTGTTGGAGGTTGGCTTCGTCAGCAATGATCTCTCACACTTCATCTAAACAGAATGTCAGCTTGTTTTTCTCTCACGTTGATGAGTGTTAGTGTGTCACAATCACCCGTATTATCACAAATATTGGTGACCGAGAAAAAAATGACACTTTGAAGTAAACATCACTTCTGCTTTCATTGACACACATTACACCACACTTATTCTCTGCGAAAGGCTCCAAAATTGAACAATTTTACCTTGATTGCAACACAGGATGAATATTTGTCTGAGGAAACATCATTCGAATTTATCTTCCATTTTAATCAATGTCGAATTGTGTTGTATTCCAGGAATGGCAGGCGTCCACCGATCTGAAGCTGACCCTGTATACCTACCTGAGGAAGCAGGTGCCTCGGATCTTCTGCCAAAAGGAGGAGTCCAACCCTAATGAGGAAGAGGAGCAAGTAGAGAGATTCCTCCTCCACCCGCTTGAGTACTTCCTATTTGGTGAAGATCCCGATGAAGGTGTGAAGAAGCTCAAGCAGGGCAGTTCGTCTTCCCAGCTCTGCGGACGCGTCTTCAAAGAGGGAGAGACAGTCTACTCTTGCAGGTTCCAAAATGATCTCTGTGTGTTACAAATAGACTTTACACCGATGTGATCGACTGGGCTGGCATTGGCCAATATTTTGCATTTCATGCAAAATCAGTGAGCGGCTGTAATGTCATAATTTGCCTGATCGATCAATGAAATTATTGATGGGATCCGCGAAATAAGACATTACAACCAAGACATCATTGTTTATTCCGGGGACGTTCTATGCTGCCATTGTGTATATATGAGCCTGATAGCTAATTGCCTCGTCACGTGTCGTTTGAGCGGAAAACCTTGCACTAGCAGATGGAAGTTCCTTCTCTGCCTACTCGACCATCCAGTCACAAAGTAATAGTGTAGTTTTATGATTGGCATAAATAATATCTATCAAAGTAGCCATCGGAATACACTATACTGGGTGACGTTTATCTCAGCATGATTTGCTCAAAACTGTAAGCCACACCTGTCTAGTAACAGGTGAGAGGATGACAAAATGAGATAAAAAGATAATCACTGTGATGTCAAAAAAGGCTTTTATCAGTGACGATATGCTTTTTAATATGCTTGCAGGGATTGTGCAATTGATCCTACATGTGTGCTGTGCATGGACTGCTTTCAGGAAAGCGTGCACAAAAGTCATCGTTACAAGGTGGGTACAAACGTACCAACTAGGAGTTGGTTCATTTATCTTTTAAGTGGTAACATATCATTTGTAACTATTTTTCCTCAGATGCACGCGTCATCTGGTGGGGGGTTCTGTGACTGTGGGGACGTGGAAGCCTGGAAGATTGGACCGTGTTGCTCCAAACATGACCCGGAGGCGGCCACTGACATGGTGACGGTGAGTTACATAACCGAGTAGAAAGAGGCACATGGGGAGGGACATAGTTGTTTTTTGTTCTGTGTCATCAAATCCCGTAATGTTTATTTTCTCATCTTAAGTAAATTCAGGGCCCCCCTTTCTTGGCAGTGACTTTGCCTCAAGAAAAAAATTAAAATCAATTTGTAGACATGAAAGCTGGCTTGATTGATAGACTGGATGAAAATTTGTCACATGGGTAAAATTAGATTATTTCCTTTATGTATGCATCAATGTTTAGTCATTTTGAGCCTGTGTATTTTTTTGTTCCACTTCCTTTTTTTTGTTTTTTTTTGCTAAATGTTCCGAGCTGCTGTTTGTCAGGCGTGTCTTTATCAGATTGCCTTTGTCAGGATCCCGTAACCCTTGACGACGTTGCGCCTGTTTCCGTAAATAACAGCTGCCTCCATGAGCAGGAGGCATGGCTGACATCAATTTGGCTCATTGTCTTCCGTAATCAAACCTTTTGCTTTTAAAGCCAATATGCTCGACCGCCTCAGTGTTTCCACACGCAGCATGGGAAACCCACGTTTGTTTTTGCATCGTGTTTACAATATGGTAGATTTCAGTGCTTGTTCTCACACACTGATGTGACGTAGCAAAGAGTACAGGCGAGCTGGATGTTTGTTTGCCCAGTGTGCTAAATGTTAAGACATTTCTATGAAATATTTAGCCTCCGAGAGGAATGTTTGCTCTCGTGAGACTTCCCAGCAATGTTACAGGGCCAGATATTTTTTTTTCCCCCAGGGGTCATATTATTTATCCTTGTTTGAAGCATAAACTTGCTGCTCGCCACACAGGAAATGAAACCTGTTGATGTTATTGCAGGCAAATACTCACGTAAAATAGAACACAGGATCCTCAGCCTGTGACCTACGCTTTTCAACTCGACTCAAGGTTGTAAATGGTGTACTGTATACTAGTTTGACAGGACCGTAAGAATAAATTGTCATACGGCACAAGACGAAACACTGAGTTATCGCCATACTTTGTTTTTTTTTTATTTGATTGTCTATGTGTGCCCTGCGATTGGCTGGCAACCAGTTTAGGGCGTACCCCACCAACTACCCTCGTGAGCATAAAGCGGCTTAGTTAATGGTTGGATGATTGTTTTCTATTTGCCCTTTAGAGCCCGAGGTGTTTTCATGCATATATTTACTGTAATTCTGATTTGCCTACAAAGTCTTGTTACATCACCGCCATTGTAAACAGAGCTCTATCGTAAACTGAGGAGCCCTCTTTTTTTTTAGAGCAATATTGTATTTTACTGGAAATTGTGTTTTCCAGGATGAGTGCACATTGGAGCCGGAACTGTGTGAGCGGAGTGAGATGCTCTTCAGGGTCTTGTTGAACTACTTCACAGACTTCCTGGACTGGGCGGAGGACCGTCAACTTTTAGCTCTCCTCAAACCCGAGTACGGCCCAGTTCATCTCACACACACGAACTGCATATGACTGTGTATAAAAATGAGAAATCTCAGCAGAGCGTGTGTTCATCTTAACATAGTACGTTCTCATGTGTTGCAGGGAAAAGGACAACACATACGTCTGTGTGCTGTACAACGATGAGCACCATTCATACGATCATGTGATCTACACCCTGCAGCGGTCTGTTAACTGTGATCAGGCTGAAGCGCAGAATCACACGGCACTTATTGACAAGGAGGTACGGTGGATATAAAAAGTCTACACACCCCTGTTGGAATACCATTGTTTTTGTAATTCAACGAGACCAAGAGAAATCATTTCCACCTTTAATGCGACCTGGATCCTGCACAGCTGAATTGAAGAGAAAAAAAAAAGCAATATTTTAGAGAATGGAAGTCAAAATAAAGAACTGAGATAATTTATTTGCACAAGTGTGCACGTTCAATGGTGTCAGCTTTGTTTGCACTCCTATTGAACATTAGTTTGAATGCGATTGGTTAATTTTGAGGGTGTATTCACTTTACAACCATCATATTGTTGTTGTTTTTTTATTGAGTTATACAAACTCTAGGTCAGATTCGTGGCAGAAAAATGAAAGGATTTCTTTCCTTTATTATTAAAAAAAAAAAAAAAACGGCATTTCAACACGTGTGTGTATACTTTTTCTATCCACCGTACATGTCCGTTTTATGTTGCATTTTTTTTCCAGGCTGTGTGCCATTTTCATCAACACCTTTGCAATATCACTGTCTCGTAATTTGTTTTCATGGAAGAATGATTGAATTATACTGCACAGGGTCGGCGGACAGTAAAGAGAGGAACTCTGGACTCATGCCAGCATGCTCAACGCCTCATTAAGGTAAAAACTGATCACATAGGTTTCAAATAAACCTGAAAATGTCCATTATTTCATGCGGTGGCCCTTTTTGAATAAAACAAATTCACTGCAACAAAAGCCCCCCCCATCCACCCCTCACTCATCCATCACTGTTTTTGTTTGTGCTGTAGTACAATTCGGAGCACGTTTCCCTCCAGCCGCTGCGTGTGGAGGTGCTGCACTCGGCTGTGGTGGCTCACCAAACATTGGCCCTGCGGCTCGGCTCCTGGTTCCAGAAGATCATCGGCTATTCAGG
Organism: Hippocampus abdominalis; assembly: GCA_018466805.1. Lineage (NCBI taxonomy): Eukaryota > Metazoa > Chordata > Actinopteri > Syngnathiformes > Syngnathidae > Hippocampus > Hippocampus abdominalis. The sequence continues at coordinate 12,053,232 of CM031705.1, read as the reverse complement.
TTCTGTTGCGCATGCACTGCAACGTCAGTGTCAGACAGCAACGGTGCTTCGTTGTGCGTCATGTGACCGTTTTCTTGCGTGTTGTGTGCAGTGGGCTTCAGACAAGCCTTCTGCAGGGTGGCGCTGGAGCCCAACACAGACCAGACCAGCATCTGCTGCATCAGCAGGCTCATGTTGCTCGATTCCATATTGTACAAAGGCAGGTAGCACTGACTTTTAGCGGTCATTAGACACCACCTCCATATTTGGTGATTAAATACACTTACATGATATGGCAACATTTGTCATTCTTTCTGAAAGGAGCACGCAAGATTGTACATGAGCTGCTTTTCTGTAGCATGCTTATGGAGACGGAATTCAAGAAGCTCTTTGCGGTTGAATTCACAAAGGTAAAACATGTTTTAAACTAAAGGTGGACCTGTTTTTACAGTGTTCTGACAAATATGTGGTCTTTTCCAGCTTTATAAGGATCTGCAGAATAACTTCATCGATGATGATCATGAACGGAGTATTTCCATTACTGCGCTGTCTGTTCAGATCTTCACTGTGCCCACACTGGTGATTACACTTTGTTGTACTAACATCATTGAATCTTCCAAAAGAGCCATAGAATTATTTTATAAGGGGGGGAAAAAAACTGCCCTCAAAAAGTTACTCTGCTTCGATGTTGTATTTCTGTTCCTCTTCCAGGCAAGGTACCTGATTGAAGAAACAAACGTCATTACAAGGATAGTTAATACAGTCATGGCGCTGTTATTGGAGCATTTGGATGTTAACAATCGCTTCTCCTTCCTGGGTTACAATTCGGACAAGTTCTCCCGCATCCAGGCCATTTTCCATGACCTCAGGTAGTTTGACCAGGTAGCAGTTTTAGCAACACGTTTGTTCCTTTTTTTGTTCTTATCTGGGTTGTAAACTCTCTCTCAGGTATATTCTGATCAGTAAACCCTCAACGTGGAATTTTAAGCTTCGGAAACTGTTTCTAGAGGGCTTCAATGCCTTTCTAGGCCTTCTCAAATGCATGCAGGTAATTGATTTATCACCATCTCTATCGATGGTGAATGTCGACCTTTGTTCTGAAAGGTGACCCTTGTTTTTTTCAGGGTATGGAAGAGGTTGAACGTCAGTTTGGTCAACACATTGCTGTGGAGCCTGAGTGGGAAGCCGGCTTTACGCTTCAAATCCAGCTCCGCCACATTCTCGCTATGTTTCAAGACTGGTGCTCCTCAGATGTGAGTTGCGGTCGACTGTGTCTTACCATCTCCCAGTATTCTGTGAAACATCTTTGCTTTTTGTCTTACCGCCTTCCTTCTGCAGGACAGGATTCTGCTGGAAGCCTTCAGAGATTGCCACAAAGTCTTGCTGCAATGCAACAATCAACCCTTCCGCCGAGAGGCTGCTGACTACTACATGTGCAAGCAGATCCTTCATGTTCGGCCCTACAAAGTGTCACAGGAGCCCGTCAGCATACATGTACCCCTCTCCAGGCTGCTTGCAGGTGGACTTTTAACTATTTTCGTCTGATCCTTTTTCGTGTGTATTTTCCATCAACTTATTCGTCTTTTGTGGTCTCTAGGCTTGTATGTTATCATCTGCAAGAACGGGTTACGTGATCAACTGTTTGACAAAGTAAGTTGTTCGGTGATGATTGTTGTTGGTTTTTTTTTTTGAATGCACATTGTGGGCCAAAAGAAAGGCGTGCAAGATTCAATTGAACTTCTTCAATGAAATAAGGGCTGATGCAAGGATGGTATAAGGAAGAACAAAAAAACGAAAGAAATCAAATGAGAATGGTATAAAAGAAAGGAAGTAAGTATGGTGATAAAGAACTGAAGGAAGGAAGAAAGGGAGGAAACAAAAATGTACAAAAGGAAGGATTGAAGGAAGGAAAGAAGGAACGGAGTTGACAAGCATGAACGAAAGAGTGATTGGCAAGAAGGAAGAGAGGGCGGAAGCAAGGTACAAAGGAACGGGCTCACTGCCACTTTTTGGGTCTCTACTTGGTCAAGACAACGAAGACATACTTGAAACTCTTAACACACTGGCCTTGAAACCCTGATTTGAAATTTGGGTTTGCTCGTCAAGATATCTTTCGATAGTGTTTAATTGTTTGCTGAGAAACCATGCCTTAATGAAATGAGTCAAAACTGAGAACACTACCCTGCTGAGGAGTTCAGAACATTACAATTAATTGGCTGAAGATACATCAAGCCTGCTTATATTGCTTTGTGGGAAAAAAAAAATCTTTCATCAGATAACAAAAATGTCTTTTCTTTAGGTGTATGATAAATGTCTCGGCCATATTGATATCACAATACTCATGTCACATATCAAATGTCTTTCCAATATCGTGCATCCCTAATAAGTTGTTCAGAGAATGAATGAACGATTGATTGGTTGTTAAAGTTAAAGGAAATGGGGTCACATGCCCAGCTGTCGCCTCCATTAACGCGTCTGATACAGTTCATGTTTTCCCCTTTTACGGCAGGAATGCAATGACTTTCGCGGCCTGGTTGAGCATCCTCTGCGCTGTGTGGTGCTGGCTGCACAGGTGTCAGCTGAAATGTGGCGCAGGAATGGACTGTCTTTGGTCAGCCAGGTGTGATGCGTGTTTTGTTAAGTATACCGTATATACGCGTACATCTACATTTTTGTAATTCCTGAAGTTACCTGGTTTTCCCCCATGCTTAGGTCTACTACTATCAAGATGTCAAATGCAGAGACGAAATGTATGACAAAGACATCCTTATGCTTCAGGTTGGTTGATTCCTGTTATTAAAAACTTTGAATACATTTTTTAAAATTCATTTAATATGGTGATATCTTCAGGTACCCGCTTCACTCAGATTTTTCGGAACGCTTAGGGCAGGGGTCGGCAACCCTAAATGTTGAAAGAGCCATATAGGACAAAAAAAACAAAAATGTCTGGAGCCGCAAAAAAATAAAAGCCTTCTTTAAAACTTACAGTGAAGGAAAAATATGCTGTATGTATGTAGGAGACTGGACTGTCTCAGAATTGTTTCTGTTATTCATTCCTTTGTTGTGTGTTCACAAACGCCCCCATAGAATTTATTTTGTAACTTCCTCTCTTGATTTTTTTTGTTTTGGTGCATTATTTTCGCTTTTCTTAGTGTCATTGAAGTGATAATTAATTTCCGTTTTTCTGAGGGTGTCTTTGAACGCCTCTCGAGTCGAACGAGAAGAGAGAAGGCATGCAGACGTGTTTGTCGAAACTGTTAAAAGCATAAATAAAGTGCACGTTTTTAAAAAAACAACATCACAGCTTTACTTTTTCGGAGCTGCAACATGTATCTATATCTATTTGAACTATATTAGCCTACTATCAAAATCAATTTCCATTTTCGAACATTTTTTATAAAGCTCCAGGGAGCCACTAGATGTCGCTAAAGAGCCGCATGCGGCTCTGGGGCCGCGCGTTGCCAACCCCCGGCTTAGGGAGTAACCATTCCATTAGTTTACTAAATTCTGCAGTCTTTTTGGTGAAAGTAAATGCAAAAATAACAGAAGTACTGTAAAACATTTCTAAGTCAGAGGAAGTGATATTATAATAAATCTATTTGAAATATTTGATGTCATCCAGCCCTGCGATTGGTTGGCAACCAATTCAGGGTGTCCCCCGCCTACTGCCCGAAGACTGCTGGGATAGGCTCCAGCACCCCCCGCGACCCTAGTGAGGATGAAGCGGTTCGGAAAATGGATGGATGGATGGATGATGTCATCCATTTTTGGGGAAATAACTTGCCAAACACACTGTTTGCAGATAGCCGCTTCCAGAATGGATGCCAACCATTTTCTCATGCTGCTCTTACTAAGATTTGAGCTCTTTAATTTCTTCAATGGAAGCTGTTGCAGCAGAGACCACGTAAGTAATGTTTCGAAGTCAACATCGGGGGGGGGTAACGCTCAAACGCACGTATTAATTGACGATGTGGCTACAATTGCAGAATGAATTGTTGCAGTGGAATCGGCTGACAGAAGAGATGCTGTATCTCCTGATCGTCATAGTTGGTACTGCAACTTTATGGGTCATATTAGTTTAGTTGATGCTGAATGTTGTGACTGACCAACATTATTGCAGGTGAGCGATACGTCCCCGGTGTCACTAACGTGACCAAAGAGGAAGTGACGATGAGGGAGGTTATCCACCTGCTATGCATTGAACCCATGGCACACAGTAGCCTGGTCAAAGGCCTGCCGGAGAACGTATGCCGCATTATCATGTTTCATACTGTGGAGGTAAATATGCAGCAAATAAACAACACATTCTTTGCAGGAGAGCCACGAAACAGGTCTCGAATCTGTAATCAACAAAGTTGCCACATTCAAGTACGTAGTTGACTTCTAAATCAATACCTGATATTTGTTTACGAGGCTTTTTCAGCAGGTTTTATGTGTTTTTTTTTTGCCCCTTTATGAATATAGGAAACCAGGTGTGTCAGGACATGGATTATATGAGGTGAAAAGGGAGTATTTGGGCGAGTTCAACCCTTTCTTCTACCATTATTCAAGAACACAGCACAGCAAGGTTACCACATCTCATTAACACATTGAAGATCGTGTTTGATATCAGTCACGCGACTCTTTTTTGTTTTTTTTCTGATCTTTTGCAGGCTGAAGAGTCACAAAAGAAGAGACGTGCTCACGAAGGTGCCGATAAAGGTGACCGCTGTCGATGTCTCACCTGTGCCACCCTCTCTTTGTCAGTCATCTGTTTATGAACCTCTTGCTTGTACTGAAGGATGCCCCCCCCCCACCTCTTTTTTGTGCTCAGCTCTGTGTCCTCCGGTGCCGCCTCCCTTCTGTCCGGCCTTCTCCACCATCGTACGCCTCCTCTGCTGTGACATCTTTGTCCACGTCCTCAGGCGCGTGCTGCAGAGGGCAGCCGAGGAAAAGTCCACACATTGGACGGAAATCATGATCCAGCGGGTAACAAAACTGCATGGATCTTTGTGACGCTTCTTGCGGCGCTTGCGTGAAGGAGGTTATGTTTTCATTGATGTTTGTTTACAATGCAGCTTCCTGGCGACAGCACTTTGCCAACGCCCGAGGCAACCGCTTGCTAACTTAACATTTTCACAGCAGTCATTTTGATACAGCTAAATGTCAAATAGCAGGAAAGATAGACCACAACAGATACACAACACATTTTTTTAACATCTCCATGTCAAGTGTATGTTAGGTCAGAAACTCTTTTGTGCATTTTGGAGCCCTTTCAGTTTCAGTTTTATGAGAAACTACTATTTAACACGCGGGCGAGCATGTAAGTCTCATTTGTAAAGCTTACGTAGATGTCATTCAATTTTTTTTTCCCTTTGCTTTCGTTTAGCAATGTATAGTCTAGATTTAACCAATCACTCATTTAAAGCCCACGGACAAACATTTAAGCTTTGGCGGAGGTACACAAAACCACTTTCCTTTTGTATCCCACAGGCCCTGCACCTTATTGGCCAGGCTTTGCTTGAAGAAAAAAGCCAACTTGAGGACCGCACTTTAGAGGAAGTGACTTTTGATTTCAGCCTGAAGGCTCGCGGTAAGTCAATTTCTTTGCAGACGTGCCAAATGCAAAAGCGTCCTGTCATTTTCTGCGACTTGCGATTCTATTTCTTGTCTTCTAGGAGTCGGGTTCGAAGACGGCAAGTCTCTCTTCCACTTGCTCTCGAAAATTAAGTCTGTTCATTCATTTGAAGCCCAAAAAGACATGATCAAATGGGTACTACAGGTATCGTACTCCTTCCACTAGTTTGCCTTAGCAACCATAAATCGTATTTATTTTACAGTGGCCATCATTGTTTTATTGTGCGGGTCTCTTTGCTAGATGTTTGAGATTGTCAAGTGCCTCAGAGAGAAGTCCACTCCAACAACTTCCATGAGTGTGGAGACAAGCAAGCCTGAGGAGGTAATTATGTACTGCAACATAATTGCGACATAAGACGTTATTTTTTAAACTTGAAAGTGAGCAGTATCAGTCTTTCTCTTTCATTTTTTTGCCACAGAGTGCTCAGGACAAAGAAAAAGCTGAGCGCAAAAGAAAGGCCGAAGCAGCCAAACTTCACCGCCAGAAAATCATGGCCCAGATGTCAGCCATGCAGAAAAACTTCATTGAGTCCCACAAGATGCTTTATGATAACATGCCAGAGAGCGGCATGAAGGGACAGCCCGTGACATCGACAGAGAGGTGAGGAGAGCCGCTTCCAAAACACTCTTCAAATGCCAATTTCATCCATTTAATTTGCGCTATCGGCATTTCCGACAGTCCGGTGGAGCAGAAGGAGCTGTGTGTGTCCGTGGGGCCCCATCGAGGGTCCAGCCCAGCCGAGAGGGAGGTGCTGACCTGCATTCTCTGTCAGGAGGAGCAGGAAGTGGCGTCCCAGGCTGCGGCCATGGTACTGACTGCGTGTGTGCAGAGATCTACGGTGTTGACCCAGTGCAGAGGAAAGATGCTCACCAGCAGTGCAGACGGTCAGCCTCCATTCACGGACACAGTCAAGGCTTTGGCCACCACTAAATAGCAGTGTTGTTTTATTGCCCTAATTGGTAAAAAAGTCAACAATAGGACAAATACAGTTTAGGGGTTGTACATAGTCTCCGGGATATCCCCACCTCCAGAATCACAAATGGAAGTTGTCTTCGGTGGAAGTTTGCTCTGTCCTTCAGATTGAATTATCTCTTTGCACATGTAACGTCATATGAACTCCTATTCTATTGTTTATTAGCATATCGATAATTTATATCTAACTTCACCACAACATGAGGAAGAGTCTTGATTTATGCCTTATATCCGTATATACATAGAAGAGGCATACATCTTCAAGCTCTTTTCTGTTTTTTGTTTTCTTTCAAGAAACGGCAACATTCTACCCAACATTCATGCCTCCTGACCTGGCTGTAGGCACCCACACAGGCAGCTGTGGACACGTCATGCACGCCACATGTTGGCAGAAGTAAGTCATTAATCAGAGTAGGGGATGAGCATAATCAATGTTTGATTGATTGTTAACAATTGCGTGTGGAATTGGTTGTTGACTAATACTGTCTTAAAAGTGCAAAATAGAGTGCCCTAATTGGCTACAACCAGCAATTGTGCTGATTCTCCAGTTTGCCGTCTTCAAAAGCACAACATGACATCAACTATGGGAAGTTGAGTTCCCATTTGGATTTGCTTGGTGTGACACTGACATGGAAGCAGGAGTTCAGAACATTCAGAGGGATTCTTCCTTTCTTTGTGGTCAATTAAATGTTCCTCATTGCTGATGAAGGAAATCGAGTCAAATTCCCATCCCTAGTAAAGAGCATATAAAGTATATATATATTTTTTCTTTAAATACAGATATTTTGAAGTAGTCCAGAACACAACCAGAAACCGTCTCCATGCTGAACTGATCATCGACCTTGGGAATGGGGAGTACTTGTGTCCTCTGTGCAAGTCACTCTGCAACACCGTTGTCCCTCTCATCCCCCTGGAGCCAGTCATATTCAACTAGTGAGTCCAATCCACCTCCTTTTGCTTTTGGCTGCCGCTGCTCAACCTGCATTGTGTTTTATTGTTCTTGTTCCTGATTGTAAAGTGTCCTTGGGTGTCTTGAAAGGCGCTTATAAATAAAATGTATTATTATTATTATTATTTTGTTAGTGAGGGCTACACATAATAATAATAATACATGTGCGACTTTATGTATGATCTCATGTACATACTGGGTTTTGTTTGTGTTTGCAGTGAAAACGCAGAGATAATTGGTCAACATTTGAGCCTGGCTCGCTGGATCCATGTTCTTGAGGCCAGGATTAAAGGACTCAAGTGCCTCCTGCAGGAAAATGGTGAGAGGAGATCCCTCCACTAGTATATGAACAAAAGTACTGGGGCACCATGGTAAAATTCCTCATGCTTTCCAGCAGATTGTGACATGGAAGGCACCAATGACGGCGACGCAGTGTTATGCGGAGAAGGTCAGCCGGATTTCAGAGCCTTATTGAGTTACGGCGTCCAAAAACCGTGAGGAATCCTCTTTCTGTATGTCCTCTGTCCTTTTTAACTTTGATCCCGAACCATTTTTCTTAACTGCTTCTTTTTAGGAGGACGTTCTCCGACAGTATAGCAGAGATGCTGGTTGTGTGCGCCACCGCGGTCCATAGAGTCGGACTTCAGACTGTACCTAATGAGTTGTGCCCACGTGTGCCCCTTATGGCCTGGAACACATGTGCCTTCACTATTCAAGCGATTGGTATGCCATTAAAAGCTTCCTTTATATTCTCCGTCAACACTATTCTCAATGTGGATTTTGTGTCTTCACAGAGAACATATTGCTCGAAGAGGACAAGCCACTCTTTGGGTCCTTACAAAATAGACAGGTTGGTCTGCAACACAAGCACATCTATATGATCATATTTGGAGCTTTTCATTCATTTTGAAATGCTTTCTCTTTTGCAGCTGGCAGGCATGAAAGCGATTGTTCAGTTTTCGGCGGCACAGAGGATTAAAAGCTCCCAGGCCGTCATCCAAAGACACTTCACTGAGATGTTAGCAGGTACAACTTCTTAACACATTTGCACATTACAGAGGTTTTTTTGTTTTCTTTTGTGTGTGACGTTTTTTTTTTTAATATCTTGAAATAATCTAAAATCCCAGTTCTGCTTCCGGTCACGAGCAAAAAGGACGCACCTTCTATTCTGGAAGTCGACTTCTTCCATCTTCTGGTGAGTGGTCATCTGTGGGAGCACAAGCAATTCAGTGTACATGTGAATAGACGGTAACTGCTACTATGTTTATATTGCACATTATTGTTACACTGTTTTTGTGAGAATTGCAAAGTTTTACTGTTTGAAGAGAAAAAAAAATGTTCTGTTGTTTTTCAAAAACGGTCTATTTCTTTATGCAAAATTATGAATCTGAGCCAGTTTGCACTCATTGTGAGGAAAAAAAAACAAAGCTTCACCTCTGTTAATCTCATTAATGTATTTACTACTTGGGAGCTATTTTTAAATACTAAATTACTGAGAGTATGTGTTTGTGTGTGTGTTTCCAGGTGGGTTTAGTGTTGTCTCTGCCCTCGCTGTACCAAGAGGAAACTGTGGACTTGCAGCCTTCTGCTGTCAGCTCAGCCTACAACCACCTATACACCCTGCATCTAGTCACAATGGCTCACGTCCTGCAGGTGTTGCTTCTCGAAACAGGTAATCATAATGGACACATAACCACAACCTTGTAGTGCTGCTCATGATGCTGCGTGAATCACTGGAAACAGTGAATGCATATTTTCAAGAAAAAAAACGGACACATTTGAGACGAAAAGCAGAGTAAAGAAATAAAAAGTGGTTGACAAAAATGACTCAATTAAGGCACAGCGTAAGAACCTGATTTTGGAAAAAATTGGTTATTGAAGTGCTCTAAAAGAACTTAATCATAGGTACAGTGGAAACGGCTTCGTTTCGAATTGAAATTTGAACTTGACACTTGGAATTAACTTCAGTTCTGTTGGCAGCTTATTCCATTTGCATGTAGCATAATAATAGGTAAATGCTGATGTACCATTTTTTGATTTGAATTCTGGGCTCCTCCATTTGACCTGAGTCTGCTGAGCCTAGAACCCAACTGACCATGTGCATTGATGAATAGTACATCAATGCTCTATAACGACCGCCACTTGATTCTGGATCAAGGACATAAGGCTCCACAATATATCTAAATTAATATCTTAATATATGTCCGAAAGGGCCAGAACTTTTGGAATATAAACCATCAAATCCCCCCCCCCCCCACAAAAAAAAGGTGTGAGGTCTCTCTCAGGTCTAATCTACGCGTATTCTTCGCATGGCAGCAACAGAGCCATCTCTGTCTGTACAATCATCAACATGGATTTTAGATCCTGATATTTTATGGTAACATTAACCATTTGTTGTTGAGAATGATTCTTTCTTGTGCAGACCTCCCCGTAGTGGCGGGTGACGAGGAAACAGAGGAGGCGAGAGCAGCAGCCGAACTATACGCTGCTGTGTCACAAAACACCGGAAGGTACATGTGACCAATTCTTGTTCTTGAGAGCTTTTGAATCTAAGACAGGACTGATGTTATTTTATTGTTATATTCTTTCCAGGCTTCTTCCTGATGTGTGCGGTAGCTTTTTGGCCGAAAAAGTGAAGACGGGAATCACATCTTTTCTGCGCTGTACGGCTCTCTTTTTCAGCTGTCTTACTGGTGTTCGTCCTCCGGAGCAGCTTTTTTGTGCTTCTGGTGGGTGGAGCCGTAGTACAATACAGTGAACCCTCACTGTTTACAATGGTTGTGACCCGTTCCTTGATACAAATAGCCGGAAAAAAAAAAAAAAGAAGAATGCCCCGGCCATTTTTATTTTATTTTTTTATGATTTCTTCAATAAACAGTTTGCACTATGTAAGACCTTATTATCATTCCATATATCATACTGCAGTGGCATCGCATACATTTATATTCACATATGAAATAGGCCTAGGTCGGATTTGAAACAATTGTAATTGTACTGTTCACACTGCATGAAAAAAAATCAGATGCCTGTCGCATATGGGCAAAGAAATCGGAATTGAGCTGCAGTGTAAACAAAAAAATGTTATGTATGTCTGGACCTTTGAAAACTGAGGACCCCCTAGAATCTAACTTGATCTTGCAGTATATTGAAGCATCCAAGGTGACATTTTGTCTGTTGCAGTTTCCTGTCAAGGTCAAATGGAGGCAGTCTGCAGTTACTTGGCACTGCCCTCGAATGTGTTCCAACTTTTCCAGTTGCACAAAGACACCGTGGCACCACTGCTGCATAGGTGGGTGTTTAATTTTTGCGATAATGATTGGTCTGGCAGCATAAATGATTAAATAGAGGGTTTTTTTTGGGTTTTTTTGTGCTTTAAGGTGGTGCAGCAGCCCAGCAATAACCAAACATTTGAAAGGCACAACTCAAACAGTCAGGTAATTTATTTGCTTTTTAACTTTGAGCCACGCTAGAAACTTCCTATTCAGTCTGCAAGTTCTTGTTCAACAGATACCCGAGAAGAAGAAATCAACTGATCGACCTCCCGGAGGACTATAGCGCTCTGCTCAATCAAGCCAGCCATTTTCAGTACGCGCAGCACACTTCCTTCATTCCAAAGGAAAGTTTTGGCTTCGAGGACTCAATCTTGCGTCCTTGCCCTCAGGTGTCCCAAGTCCGCAGATGACGAAAGGAAGCATCCCACTTTGTGCCTATTCTGCGGCGCCATGCTGTGCTCTCAGAGCTCCTGCTGCTTCAGTCAGCTGAATGGAGAAGATGTGGGCGCCTGCACCGCACATGCCGCCACCTGTGGTGCAGGAGTGGGCATGTTCCTCAGGTGAGTTTCAAGACCCAAATATGAATTGTTCTTTCAATGTACCCACCATTTTGTCAATGTAATATCATTTCTACCTCCTGTCAGGATAAGAGAGTGTGAAATTGTACTGATGGCCAGTAAGACCAGAGGAAGCACATATCCCGCTCCTTATTTGGATGACTATGGCGAGACTGATCCTCATCTCGGGTAAGAATCTCTAGTTGGTTCTTGTGTTTGCTGTCATAATAATAATAATAATAATGATAAGAATAGTAATGCATATTGTGTTGGGGGGTGGTCATTATGTAAATTCATTGTTAAATAACAGTGGGACAGGTGTGCAGAGTAGCTCACTCACTCACTCACTCAAAAGTGGGCATATCAAACATGTACTTGATTGTTACATTTTGGCTGCGTCGGCACTCCTGAGACCCATGTCTTAGACAGGCTCTTGAAAAGTAAATTCTCCATATGTTAATCAACTGCTGTCGTTTGTTCCCAAGGAGGGGCAATCCGCTGCACCTTTGTCCGGAGCGTTACAGGAAGTTGAAGAAGATGTGGCAGAATCACTGCATACTGGAGGAGATTGCTTGCAGCCTGGAGCTGGTCAACGTCATGTTTGCTTTTGACTGGCAAATTCTGTGATGTTGCAGCCAGTTGGTCAGAGCCAGACTGAGGCCGTCGGAGCTGCTGATGCTTTCTCGGAAGCCCCAGCCTCCTGCAGGAGCGAAGAGAGAGTGTATAGAGAGAGCGAGAGAAAGCGCCAGACAAAGAAGAGTAGGAGAGAAAGAAAGAAATGGAGGTTGCGTGGTTGATGAACAAAGCGCATTAGCCTTGTTTTAATTTGTCATCTCTGAGAATGCAAATAACCTCCTGCTGGTAAAGACTTAAAAAAAAAAAAAAGACACAGTAGATTAAGATTCACATGCAATCACCTTCATGTTGTGATGTCACTTCAACATTTAAACATTTTTATATCTCACTAGCCTTGCATCTTAGAAGCAACTACCGATTTCCTCATCTTTTTTTTTTTCTTTTAGATTGAACCCCCCTCTGGGGTGTCTCCGTAACAAATCATATAAAACACAGTGCATCCAGAAAATATTCATAGCGCTTTTCTTCCCACATCATGTGGAAAATGGAATACATTCATTTTTCCCTTAACATTCTCCACACAACATCCCATAATGACATGACAAGTTTTTTTAACTACATTTTGCCCATTTATTAAAAATAAACATCTGCTAAACTAAGGTGCATCAACAAAGGCTGTGAATACAGACGCACATGCGATTTTCATGTTTTTTTCCATTTTTAAAAAATTTGCATACCAAAAAAAAAATCCACATCATTTTGGGGTGTCGTTTATAGAATTTTGAGAGAAAAATTAATTTATTCCATTTTGGAATGAGGCTGTAACAACACAATATGGAAAAAGTGAAGCAATCTGAATACGTTCCAGATGCACTACCTACACAATACCTTGATTGACTGATTATGACCTTCCCCTAATTAACAGAGACACTTTTCATCACTGCTTCAAGCAAACAAAAAACTATGTTATCGGAACACCTTTTCATTGTATGCTATACCCTTTGGAAAAAGGTGAATTTGGTGCATATGTGCTATTTGATAGCGCAATATGATAATAAAAATCACCAGTCTATCTAATCTATAAGTCTCCGACTTCAGCGTATGTACAATACAAAAACAAATGGGATGGATTGTGGAAGTGTCTAGTTGTTGATTCAACATGTTTGAACTCCAAGTTGGTCAAGGCAAGTTCTTGTTTTTTTGTCAATCTGCACTGCAGTGGATACAAAAAGTCTGCACACCCCTTTTCACAATGCCAGAATTTAGACATTTAGACCTGAGATTTGTTTGCATAAATGTGCACACCCTCGTAACTGGTGATGAATGTTTTCAGAATGAACACATAGTTAAATAGGAGTAAGAGCACACCTGCCATCATTTAAGGTACCTGTGATGAACATCAAATACATTTCACATCTTTTCTAGTAGGCTTTTCCTGCCATTTTTGCAGTCGCAGCGAACATCCCAAGCCGTGGTCCACAGCTGACAGCAGCAGCACCATTGTTCAAAGGGATGGCAAAGGAGACAAAAGAATTTCCAAGGCATCATCATGTGGCGAAAATATGGCACAACGGTGATCTTACTTTAATGGACGTCGAAATTGCTATGTTTGATAAAACCAAAATTAATCTTCTCGGCCATAATTTCAAAAGACGTGGCGCGAACACAACACCTGCTCCTCGGCAATAGGAAACTAGCGTCCTATGAAGTGTTGAGAAAGCATTGTGATCATGAGATGTTGTCCTTCAGTGGCAAGTGTCCACTTAAGTCAAGGAAGAGGGTATCACGAACAGTTCCAAGTACTAGTCAGCGTCGTCACAACTTTGAGGCTTCTGCTGGAAAGCAAATGCATCTTAACTTTATTTAGGGCTAATCAGAGGCACTTTAAATGGTGACGATTGTCTACAGACTCCCATTTAACAAGAGTTGAATAGGATTGGTTAATTCTGAACACAGTCAAAGAAGGTGAGCACACTTATATAAACCCTCGCTGGAGTTCAACAGCAGTGACTTCTCCTTGTTAGGTGAAGAGACATCGTGGTCCCACTGATACTTCAAAACATCGGAAAAAGTGGAAACTTTTGACAAATTTGATATTTTCCTCGATTTTCAAATGTCCACGTGACCTGGTCTCCGAATACTTTTTTTTTATCATTATAGTCTTTACAACCATTCTACCTCCCAAAAAGATCAATTCAAAACATGCGGTTGGACGGTGAGTGGATGTAAACTTGAGAACAATACAACCTCTTCCAAGTTCAAAAAGGCATCATGCAGTTTCTTTGACCAGCACACAAAAAGTCTCCAAAATCTTGCATGACAAAAGGTTTCATCAACGAAAACATTACAGCGCGCTCATCGACAAGAGTTCCTTCAGGTGGTGTGTGGAGAGTGAGGCAAGGCAAGGCCACAGCATCCACGACCAGACTGTACTGTAACCCCTTAAGTGTGAGAGGCGGGATGTTTTTTTTTTTACCCTGCACTAAAAAAGGCTTTTGATTGAGACAATAGGTACAGTATGACGTATAAATTGTCCTTTCTGCTCCAACAAATAAAAATTATTATTTTCCACATTGGTATTTTCCACATTGGCCAGACTATTTAACAATTCCTGGTCAGCTGGCTATAGATATTTGCTGGGGAGGCACATTGTCTGGCCCGTAGCGAGCTTTGGAAGTGGAAGGTACGTTGATGTTGGGGTCCCCGTTGTTGGCGGTGTCCACGTGGTTGTTTTTGCTGAGGGTTTTGATGATGTTCAGGTTGATTCGAGCCGTTTCTATGAAGCTGTTCTCTAGTAACCAGCCGTCAGACTCGCAGTCGGGGTCTCCAAGTCTCAGCATGTTCTCCAAGGATGTTTGGAGGTAACGCACGCCCGTCAACACCGAAAGCTAAAACGCCACACAAGAGGGTCATGAATCGCTTGAAAACAGGAGTTGTTTTTTTTTTTAAGCGGACATATGGGCCAATTCATTTGCAGATGATATAAAATATGTAAAACTGTTTATTTGAATAAAGGAATAGTTTGTTGTCATCACCTTGAATGAAAAACAGTGAAGAAATGACTTTGTTAATTTAATTTGTACAATTAAATGCTTTTCCACCGGATGGCAGAAGATACAATAACAGAGAGTAGAATTGTGTTCACCATCTCTAAACACGTCCAGATTTCACAGAAAATGTGTGAGTAAATTGAGACAAAAGCAGCAGCATGTTAATAGTTGTGTTCATAAAATACCGTACATTAGCCCGAATATAAGACGGCCCCGATTATAAGACGACCCCCTCTTTTTCACGACTCAAGTTTGAAAAAAAGACTTTTTGAACACCAAATTCATTTTTATACAGAAAATAATTACATTACATCTGAAACAAATGATTTTTTTTTTTTTTTATAACGTAATATATTCGTGAGAGAAAATCAAATGTTATTTTGCCTCATTCAAATCTTAATATCGAATTCGCATTTTCCGGACTAATTATGGATGTAAACTAGGAAGTGCTATCACATTCGTAAATGAATGGCTTCTGATTCATACATTCTGATAGACTTTAAATAAAAGTGTATGGGAAAGTTACATCAAGGTAACTTCTCCTCTCAGCTGCCAGGTATATTATTTTCAACAGGATGGTTGGATGACAAGGCGCTCGTTTGGAACAGCCATCTTCGGCCCTCAAAGAACATGAATGTCCAGTGGTCGGCCCAACGTTTTCTCCAACTTTATGACAAGGGACTTCCTCTCCCCAGTCAATGCAACATTTGTGTCTCCATGCCTTTGATCCGGATGTATTTGCATTGTGTGCTCTTAATGGCCCAGTCCGATTATGCCACCAAAAGATCCGTTCAGGCTTCTTGTATTTGCACCTCAGAGAGGCCCTTTTTAAGTTAGAAAGATTATGTTTTCAGGGTTCAGAGACATTAACTTTGGTGAAAGTAGTTTTCCTTCCGCACCAACCATAGAATTTTTTTATTTTTCTTAATCTTCGAAGGCTGCGAAAACCGAGGTTGGACTGTATTTATATTCGCTATTTTAATTTTTATTGTGAGAAGTAACTTCGTGACAGGTTCTTCTTTAATCACTACACTTTCAATGGTTTAAAACACTTTGGCCTGGGAAGTCAACTTTATCCACAAATACTTAACCAACGTTCAGCATTTGTACGCTTCACTCATGATATGGAACAAATGGCGCAAACATCTTCTGAGCAAATATTAGTCCATTTATGTGAATTCAAACCTTTGGGTATAAAACTGAAACCATCTAGAATAAGAGAAAATGGAAAGAATGGAGAATTATAATGGAATCAATTGCATTGAATATAAATACACAAATGACAACTGAACTGCCCAACGTGGTTAACTATGCCCACTTTTTCAGTCTTCTCTCTCTATTTATATATATACAGTTTATGATATATACATCTCTCTCTCTCTCTCTCTAAAATATATATATATACAGTGTATAGATATATACCTCTCTCTATATATATCTCTCTCTATATATAGTATATCTTATATAGATATAGATATATCTATCTATATCTATATATAGGGAGAGAGAACCTTCTTGATCGCAAGAAGTCCCAAGTCCTCCTCCATGATTCTCTCCTCCCCCGTAGTGTCTCTCATCAGCCGCGCACGAGAATCAACATTCGCCACACTGACCCGGAAGTATCAACGCGCATTTAAAAAAAAAAAGATTACGAGGGAACGCAAATTTGCGTTCCCTCGCAAATTTTGCGAATCTCGCAAAGTAGCATTCGCAAAGTTTGCGTTCCCTCGCATTTGCGAGATTGCAAAACTTTGCGAGGGAACGCAATACATTTGCGTTCCCTCGTAATCTTTTTTTTTTTTTTCTTCCATGTCCCTTTAGGGGCTCCGTATGGAGCCCCTCCGTACATCTCTGAATGCCTTGGCTAAAAAAAAAAAGGATAAAAGTTGATTCAGAAGACTGACCTCAAAGAGCCACGTGATGAGAACCGTGAGGCCGATGGAGTGTACGATGCCGCAGTAGTGGTCTAAGAGAACCTGGTGACACCCATTGGGCCACAGGTTGAGCTGCTCCGTGTGGTGGTCATAGTTGAAGTGGGCGGAGTTGTTGCTAATTTGATGCTGTATGCATGGCCGCGGGGCGTTGACATTGCAACAGCTGAAGGGGACGCCGTCCATCAGGTACTTGCCTTCCACGTTGCTCCTCAGGCGACTACGCACGCGAAAAACAAGGAGAAGTTCAGGTGAGGGCGGCCCGGTGGGCGAGTGCTTAGCGCATCGACCTCACAGTGTAGAGGTACCGGGTTCGATTCCAGCTCTGGCCTCCTCATGTGGAGTTTGCATGTTCTCCCCGCGCCTGCGTGGGTTTTCTCCGGGTACTCCGGTTTCCTCCCACATTCCAAAAACATGCATGGCAGGCTGATTGAACACCCACAATTGTTCCATGGTGTGAGTGTGAGTGCAAATGGTTGTTTGTCTATGTGTGCCCTGTGATTGGCTGGCAACCGGTTCAGGGTGTCCCCCGCCTACTTCCCGAAGACACCTGGGATAGGCTCCAGCACCTCCCACCACCCTTGTGAGGATAAAGCAGATCGAAAAATGGATGGATGGATGGTATTAAGTTGAATATTGATGTCTCAAAATTATGTAAAAATGGGCAAAAGAGCTATTTAAAAAAAAAGTAAAACATAAATCAAGATAAAGTAACTTAATCAAAGCATTTTGATGTTATTCTGTTCTTCCTCAATGCTACTCCCTCACAAACAAACAAAATATACTGGACCCCCACACCCCATACCAGAAAGAGCCACCTGTGCTGATTAATGTGTGCTTGGTACTTACTCAACCACTTCTCTGTGAGACATGTCCAGGTATCGGTTGCTGATCCACTGGATTCGGAACCAGTCTTTATAAGCCTTGTTGCCGCAGCACTGGAACTCTATCTGAAGCATATCCACGGCGCGCTTCAGGAAGCATCTTCCCGGTGTGTCCGTGTCCTTGTAGTACTTCATGGCCTTACTTAGGCCTTCTCGCAGGGACTCATCCAACTCCCAGTGCATGGTGTAGCACATGAGAGCCCCCACCAGCACGCAGAAGGTAAAGAAGAAGGTACATACAATGTACGGGCAACATGATTAGCTTCCAGCGGAGGAACTTGGCCGTGTCGACGCAGTCGTAGCAGATCTTCCCACCCAGGAAGTTAATGGCACAGGCAATGAGGCCGACGGATATGAGCATGTTGGGAACATACTGAATGTCCGTATCGGCCATCAGCTCCCACCGCTTGTTGAGCTCCACTTTCAGGAAGAGGCCCAGGCTGAAAAGGATCACGCCCGTCACCACGGAGATCCAATTTAGGATCCAAAGCGCCTGAGCGAGTTTGTCCCTCTTGGTCTTGGTAAAGGTCACTTTCAAAACGGCCATTGCTTATATCGCCTGTTTGTTTGTTTTTTCCCTGTGGATGGATGAAGATAGTAATTCAAGAACAGGAGCTGTCGATTTGGTGAGAAGATGTAGAAAGTGCCAGGGGTCCTTTCATAAGCAGCTTAGCCTGTTTGTGTTGACGCTGTTGATTTTGTGTCTTACACACTACTTTACATGCTCTGACAATAAACATGACCAAATATCAAAGACGTCTTTATACTTCCGGAATGAAAAAGCACCTTACAATGTCAATTAAAATGTTCAATCAAAATCATCGAGTGATAAGCCGTCACTTGTCCCGTCCACTTACCTCAACTGCTTAGCGATTAACAGAAAGGCTCAAGTAATTTTTCCAACTCATCTTTTTGTTCTTGTCTTCAAGGCATGCTCAAATAAAGCAAGGAGTATGATAGGTAGCACAATGATAGTAGTAGTAGACAGACAGGTTGTATAAAGGCAGCCACAAGCTCTACTAGCCAAGCAATGACCCTTCTCCTAATCCCCTTTAATCATTATTCAGCCCTGCTCCTGACAGGGATTTGCAACCACCTTCTGCTACCTGTGCAAATTTAACTGACCTAGCTCTTCTGGGGAAAGTAGTGGCTGGTGTGTGTGTATTATACAGCCCACAATGTATTTCCTCAGCCATGTGGCCTCCAAACAAACAGATGCCATGCCTCCAATCAACGGTGCTGAATATATTACATTGTATGTATTAGCTTGTAATATAAAGCATGCTTATTTAGCAATTTCTCTGACCTTTGCAATTAAGTAAATACTTAATGAAACAAGTATGAGCAGAATAAGAAAGTAAAAAATATGTACATTATTTCCAAGGTTGAAATACTGTAGTCCATTAATATTTCAACCTTAAGCACCTTATATCCCTCCGCACAGTGGCCTCTTTGCATCCCATGCACATAGCAGTACTGTACTTGCAGACACTCGGGACACACTACAAATCAGCCAATGAAATGTTAAGAGTGCGATTGGATTAGCGCGTGACAAAGTAGATTGTGTAAGTAAGATGAGCACGATGAGCATTATTGTCAATGCAAAACAAGACACAGTTGAACTGCACCACT
Organism: Hippocampus abdominalis; assembly: GCA_018466805.1. Taxonomy (NCBI): domain Eukaryota; kingdom Metazoa; phylum Chordata; class Actinopteri; order Syngnathiformes; family Syngnathidae; genus Hippocampus; species Hippocampus abdominalis. The sequence goes on along the minus strand of CM031705.1, from coordinate 12,033,813 downwards.
AGCTCTTAAGAGAAATCACCTAATTAATTCATTCCAAAATAATGAACCGACATTGATACTGTGCCTCTATCATTCAGGGCAGAACTTTCAATTCCAGCTCTTGGATTTTATTTTTCTCAAATTCTTTTTTTTAATTTAATGGGGGTGGGGGTGGGGCTTCTATGGTCCTTGTTGCCAGCAGGCCTCCAGGGTGTCAAAAAAAAGCCCACTGGCAATAATTAACAAACTGTTAAATGAATACCTCATCATTGTGCCAATCAAAACTGTGCATTATTACCTTCGTAAAGGTAGAATATTTACCCTTGTCAGGCCAGCCTCTGCTTGAAAAGACAAAGTCAAACCAGCCTCCTTACTTTTCAATATCTATTTATGGCATTACATTACGGTAACAAGCTGCCAACGCGGTGCGAGAATCTATTGGATGGAGGAATTCCCCCCCCCCCCCCAGTTTATTTATTTATTTATTTGTTGATGCTATTGTTTGAATTTGTTTGCCCAAAATATAGACAATGATGCTTTTGATTCTTACTGAATGTCGTGAGATCGAGTGTCACCAACATAATCAGTGGGGGCAACAAATATCCTTTAAGGATCACACGAGTAGCCTTCGGGCCAGTGGCGGATCGAGAATTTTAATTTCCGTGCATTGCCTTCGATGGGAACGTTGCCCCTGCCAACATGGCCGCTTCATAGGCACGCTGGTGAGCCGGTTTGTTGTTACAGCTAAATCCAAATCGGCCCTAATTTAGGCTCGTTTGCTGCCCCCTAGCGCTCATTTTTTAGAAAGGAATCTGATGACGTTTACATCTGCGACGGGTGGTGTGACAGACACGCGACAAAACACACTTACCGAAGGCGTACGAAGCAAAATTCGAGCTTTCTCGTTAGTGTAAAAAAAAAAGTGTTAAAAAGTGTGAAAGGCTTGAACAGCAGCGAGTGAAGGGGCGGCTCTGGGGTTTACTAAAGACTTGTCTTCCGCTTTCTCGGCTGACTGGGCAGAGTGAGGGAAGGCTACCATGTAGACGCGAAAGAACAAGAATGAGTGGTCAATTCTTTCCCACAGAGGCCACAGACGACCACAGGGTCCAACAGGAAAATGAGTTGGAAGCACTCGCATCTATTTTTGAGAAAGACTTCCAGGATCTGCGCCAAAAGGATCCGTGGAAGGTAACTGCGACGCACCACTGTTAACACTGGCGAACACACCCCTCAAAACAATATTGTATGTGCAGTACAGTACTGTATATCCTTTTCTTGACCCCCTTCTTCCCCATCTTAGGTGAAAAGACCTCCTGAGGTGCATCTCTGTTTGCGCCCTAAAGGCCTGAACTACGGCCAGGAATGTTATGTGACTGTAGAACTTCAGGTCAAATGTCCACCAAACTACCCAGACGTGTGAGTTCCGATCTTGGATATTTACATTTCCCCCGGTTGCAGGAAACAGCCGTGAATATTTACATCAAAGTATGTCACAGTTGTAGTTGCTTCAACACCCTCCTTCATCACTGCTCTATGACAATATCTCAAGCCAGTCTCTGAAATGCCACAATTTAGTTGTTTGCAAAATCTGAAAATAAGTACATTATATTTGACATAATCATCTCTGACAGCTTTAATATGTAACTACATGATGAAACGATGATACATTGACATGGTCGGACAGTCATAACAGCCCTCTGAAGAAATGCATCACGCGTCGACCTCACAGTACAAAGGTTCAATTCCAGGTCCGGATTCTGTGGAGTTTGTATGTTCTCCCGGGCCCGCGTGGGTTTTCTCCCTCATTCCAAAAACATGCATGGCAGGCTGATTGAACACTCTAAATTGTCCCTTGGTGTGAGTGTGAGCGCGGATGGTTGTTCGTCTGTGTGTGCCCTGCGATTGGCTGGCAACCGGTTCAGGGTGTCCCCCGCCTACTGCCCGAAGACGGCTGGGATAGGCTCCAGCACCCCCCGCGACCCTTGTAAGGATAAGCGGATCGGAAAATGGATGGATGGATGGAAAGTTGAACAGCCTCCTGGAATGGATTGTGTTTTTGTTTCGACGGGCCAATGTCTGAAGAGCAATCATTTAGCATTTGACATCTTCCACGGTGGTTCTATAGGCCTCCAGAGCTGGAGCTGTTGAATGTCAAAGGTCTGTCAAATGATCATCTGCAGACCCTCCAGAGCGAACTCACCAAGATGGCAGCGGCACGATGCGGAGAGGTGAGAGTGAAACACACACACACGTGTATGAATGTACACGTCTTTTCTGACACTTGTCAGCCTGCCCCTCGAAACCCAGGTGATGATTTACGAGCTGGCAGACCACATCCAAGGATTCCTAAGCGAGCACAACAAACCTCCCCCGCGCTCCTTCCACGACGAGATGCTGAAGAATCATCGCAGACAACAGGAGAAACGAGACCTGGAGGAGCAGCAGAAGAGAGACCAGCGGCGTAAGCAAGAGGAGGAAATGGTTAGTAGAGTCATATTTTTTCAGAATAAAAAAACATATATTTTTTTATGAATGATGAATTCAATGCTAATCCTTATTATTTTTAATCAATTATCTTTTTTTTTTTTTTAAACACGATAACTCATCATATTAGGCAAAACATTATTTTTTTTATTACACAACTTTTAAGCAAACAACATAGAGGTACACATTTTTTCTGTCAAAACAAAACTTTAAATTCATTGATTTTTATTTTAAAATATCTTCATAAAGAAATAAAAAATGAATATGCAAATCCGCTGGCGCCGAAACCAAAAGTATGGGGGGGGGGGGGGGTCAACTGTGTTGTTCTGACAGATGTTCCTCTCATAGGAAAAAGAAATAATGGCTGAAATTCAGAGACGAGAGGAAGAAAAACGTGAAGAAAAGAGAAGGAAGGAGATTGCCAAACAGGTGCAAAAGCTTCAAATATTCACATTTTCAGCACAAAATGTAACTCATTTTTCCAAACCTCTATCGGCTAGGAGCGACTTGAGAACATGGAGCTACCTATCACTCCTAGCATGTTGTCAAAGAGCCCACCCAGTGAATGTGGAACTCCTCCTGATGTCACAGACCCCAAGAAAATAGTCCCAAACCGCCGGCGGACTAACTCAAGTACACGTCACAGGTATGTGAAAATTGCATATTTCATAGTTATTTAGAATAACAAAAATAATGGAGTTAGATTCTGTATTCATCTGCCAGACGTGAGACAACCAGTGAGGACAACTCGCACACGCAGCAGCGTCTTCATTTCAACAGCAGCACCTTTGGGGAACTCGATGTCCACAGGGGGAGACATTTAGGTGAGTACAGCAGCCATGAGATTACACTTCCCAATCCTCACTGTTCATTAATTGTGTGTGCTAATGTTGCAGGAGTGAGTGAGAGGTTTGGCCGGAACGTTTATAATGGGTTTGAGGTGAACTCGGGTGACTTTGCGGTTATTTATGAGTGGTCACTGCGCTGGAACAAGAAAATGGGCAAGTTATTTACCAGCCTGGAGAAAGGAAAGATCGAGAACTGCAAAAAGCAGGCGAGTACAGTTCGATGTTATGATTGTAGTGCTTTCATGTAGGGTTGGGGGATATGGGTGAAAAAAAGTCTCTATTAATCAATCAATCAATCAATCAATCTGAAAATTTGCAAATCTGTACCTATTTGACTGAAGCAATTTAAAATACTGTATACAGCTATTCGTCCTGATTGCAATTTTTGGGACTGACTCATTCTTAAATGTTTGAAAATTATTTGGGGAATATCAGTAGCAGTGAAATACAGTCAAACCTCGGTTTTCGAACGTCTCGGTTCTCATCCAATTCGGTTTTCGACCAAAAATTCCGAGTTATTTATGCCTCGGATGACGAACAAATTTCGGTTCTCGAACAAACTGAGCGCACTTGAATGCACCATTTGACTCCTCTCGCCTTCCTTACACGAGGAAGTGACGCTTCCTCGGGTAGACGAGGAAGTGACGCTTCCTCGTGTTGCTTTTCATTGTGAGCAGACGTGTTCAGTAAAATTTTTATTTTAAAAAGAGCGTGGTTTCGGTTTTCGAACAATTTCGGTTTTCGAACAGCCTTCTGGAACGGATTATGGATGAAAACCGAGGTTTGACTGTATTGTATTTGATAACGGTTCCAAAAATTGTTGACTAAGCTTGACACTGAACCCTCTGAAGATCCACGCGGCCGAAAATGAATTCAACTCCCTCCTGCGACTTGAGCACCCGAACCTGGTGCACTACAAGGCGCTGAACTCCAGCGAGAAGGAAGACTGCCTTGTAGTGGACCTGCTGGTTGAGCATGTGGCCGGCATCAACTTGAACCAAAGCCTCCTCAATCACTCCCCCGTCCCTCTGGACAAACTCTGCCATTACACAGCCCAGCTGCTGGCAGCACTCGACTACCTGCACTCGAACTCGGTGGTCCACAAACAGTTGGGGGCCTCCAGTGTGCTGTTGGACTCTGAGGGCAATGTTCGACTGACCGATTACAGTTTATCCAAGAGATTCTCCGATATCTGCAAAGAAGATATTTTCGATCAGGCACACGTGCGTTTCTCTGAGGACACTGCAATGCCTTCCAAGACGGGCAAAAAGGGAGACGTGTGGAACTTGGGGCTGATGCTGCTGGCTCTAAGTCAAGGCAATGAGGTGAAGGAGTATCCCGTGAAGGTGCCTTTCAACCTGCCTGCTGACTTCAGCGATTTTCTCCATAAGTACGTATGGGTTTATTGCAAGAAATACGCACTCACCTCCATTTATTCTGCATATACAGTACAGTCAAACTTCGGTTTTCGTCCATAATCCGTTCCAGAAGGCTGGAACCGAAATTGTTCGAAAACCGAAACCACGCTCTTTTCAAAATAAAAATGTTTATTGAACACGTCTGCTCACAATGGAAAGCAACACGAGGAAGCGTCACTTCCTCGTCTACCCGAGGAAACGTCACTTCCTCGTGTAAGGAAGGCGAGAGGAGTCAAATGGTGCATTCAAGTGCGCTCAGTTTATTTGAGAACCGAAATTTGTTCGTCATCCGAGGCATAAAAAAATCGAATTTTTGGGTCGAAACCCGAATTGGTCGAGAACCGAGGCGTTCAAAAACTGAGGTTTGACTGTATTATTATATATTAGTCATATGTATCTGCCCTCCACTATTTCGAATATTGATGATAAAATTCTGCTTCATTCTCATGTGATCTATTGTAGAAAGTCTGTTGAGTGTCAAGTGTAGACGTTGAGTTTTGTCATCCAGTCAATGTCGCAAGAATCTAGATTGTTGCAACTCATCGCTCCAAGTAGAAATCAGTGCGCATTGTGGCGTCATAGGTGCGTCTGCCTGAATGATGTCGATCGATGGACAACACAACAACTCTTGGACCACAACTTCATTAAGCCCCCGTCACCGAGAAACCAGCCTCAGTTCCAGGATAGCAGCCCAGAAGGTGATGATATGAATATTATATGAAATAATACGTACGCTACATCAGCTACAGTTGGAGGAAAAAAAAAAAAAAGATCCGATTTCTACAGTCATGGCATCATTATTTTGCATGCCTTTTGGAGTAAACTCCTTTAAAACTTGGTAGGTGTGTGCGCTAAAAAAATATATATATTTTTTTTTAAATTCTGAAACAAATCTAATGTTTTTTTTCTCAGATCTTGCCGTGGACTTTGCATCGTCTGTGATCCCACGTAGTCACATCCTCAATGCTCCATTCACTTCTGGAATTCAGAGACAGCTTTCTCGCTACTTCAATGAGTTTGAGGAACTCCAACTTTTGGGCAAAGGGGCCTTTGGTGCTGTTATTAAGGTTTTCTCCTTTGATCCATCAGAAACGATGTCACTTCCATGTATTGTATGTGTGCGTCATTTATCCTCCCTCTCTGATTTAGGTTCAGAACAATCTTGATGGTTGCTACTATGCTGTGAAGCGCATCCAGGTCAACCCCGCCAGCAAGCAATTCAGACGCATCAAAGGCGAAGTGACGCTGCTGTCGCGTCTCAACCATGAGAACATCGTGCGCTACTACAACGCGTGGATCGAGAGGAGCGAAATGCCACTGGCGGGGATGCCGAGCAACACCGATAGCTCCGAGCCTCCGAGCACTGCTGACAGGTCGCCTCCGGTCAGGAAAGCTCTCCCCCGACTCAACGAGCTGGGCCTTGCTGACGACGTGGAAGACATTGCGCCACCTCCAGCCCTGTCTAGCTCAGTGGAATGGTCCACGTCTATTGAGAGGTCTTCCAGTGCTAAATGTGTTCGGCACCAGTCGAGTGATGAGGAGGACGACGACGACGACGATGATGAGGATGATGATGTGTTCGGAGCTTCTTTTTTGTGAGTTCCTTTTTAAGTCTGACAGCACAAACTCCTCATACAGCACTGAAGCTGATTTTTAAAAATTATTATTTTCTGCCATTTAGGCCATCAGATGACTCCATCAGCGATGTCATCTTTGACAATGGCGGCGATAGCACAGATGAGATGTCACAGGTTCGATTTTTTTTTTCTTCTTGCCATCGCTTTGTCATTTTGTTTGTTGTTATCAAGTCAGTAACACAGACGCACGTCGTGTCTCTGCAGGGAGAGCCAAGCAAAGGACTGTTGAATGAAACAACGGAAAGTACGGACTCTGATCGACCCTTTGTCACAGTGCATTACTTGTACATACAAGTAAGTGTTGGCTTAATGTGCCATGTTTACCACTAGATGTCTCTCCACAACTTTTAAACCATTTGACGGTGTTCCCTGTTCAGATGGAATACTGTGAAAAAAGCACTTTGCGTGACACAATCGACCAAGGTCTGCATAATGACCAGAATCGACTTTGGAGGCTCTTCAGGGAAATCCTAGACGGTCTTTCTTACATCCACCAACAGGTTTTTACTATGTGCTTTCAAATTGTCACATTATTCATGCTTCAGTGTCCGTTGATCACACTGCCACATTCATCCTCCGCTTTCTAAGGGGATGATTCACAGGGACCTGAAGCCTGTCAATATCTTCCTTGACTCCCAAGATCATGTGAAAATTGGTGATTTTGGCCTGGCTACGGACCATCCGGCCACTGTGGTAATTGTTAATCTATAAAGTACACTTTACACGTCTTTCTTAACTCCAGCTACACTCACCATTAATTTCATTAGCTATACGGCAGTTCACCTGTTCCATTTTTAAATTTTTTTTATTGTTGTAGTCTAAATGAGTCATAAAGGGAAATTCAGCTACTTAAACAGTGATGTTTGTGCAATTGGTGACTCTGAGGCGCTGGGTTTTTGCGCCTTGCCAAAGACGATGCAGAACTTGCATTTTTCCAACTTTAAATTGCAGTTTTGGTTGCGCATAATTGGACCTGAACAGTGACCCACCTGTTCCGAAGTCCGAGTCCTGCTTGTATGTGTCGATGTCACCAAGACATTAAACAGCTTTTCAATACTGTGCATAAAAGTTTAAAATACCACCCATGCATCATCAATTTGTGCAGTTGAACTAAATGAAATGGCCGGCATATCAATGTATATTAACTCATTCAGTACCAGCCAATTCTAGACCAAGTCTGAAAAGACGTTTAAAAACGTCTTTGGGAGTGAATGAGTTTAGCAAATGGCGTCTCTCTCTCTCCCAGGATGCAGGTACATTTGAAGTGGAGGAGAGTGGCTCTGCAGCACTGCAAAAACTGGACCCAACAGGTGCTAAAACCCTGAAAATAATCCACCCCTTACCCCTTCCATTTGAAAAATTATATGACATGTATGTTTTCTTGTGCACTGCTATCATCTGCAGGAAACTTGACCGGTATGGTTGGTACAGCCCTCTACGTGAGTCCAGAAGTTCAAAGAAATACCAAAGCTAGCTACAATCAAGTAAGATTTTGCATTTCAGACATTGTCCTCATGGCAAAACATTTACCGTATTGGCCCGAATATAAGACGTTGTTTTTTGCGTTGAAATAAGACTGAAAAAGTGGGGGTCGTCTTATATTCGGGGTCTAGACATTATACCCATTCACGACACTAGATGGCGCCAGATATCATTGAAGCGAATGCTGAACTTGACTCCCCCAGGCCAAAGTGAACCCCCGAATAAAAATAAAAATAGCAATAGCACGAAGAAAAAAATAAAAAATAGCGGTAAGAAGGAAAAGAGAAGAAAACAATAGAAGAGATAACAGAAAATGGAGAAACGTAGTGACAATCTGGAGAAAAGTGGGTCGAAGATCGGCCAGGTTAATCGGCAGCTGAGGAGAAGTTATGATGTCATTTACATTTCAAAAACCAGAAGCCATTCATTGACGAATGTGATTGCACTTTAGATTAGAAAATAGGCAAAATAACATGCATTTTCTCTCAAATATATTATTATAATCATTTGTTTCAGATGTACTGTAATTATTTTCTGTATAAAAATGAATTTGGTGTTCAAAAAGTCTTTTTTCAAACTTGAGTCTTGAAAAAGAGGGGGTCGTCTTATAATCAGGGCCGTCTTATATTCGGGCCAATACGGTAGTTTTTTGGATCAGTCAAATTTCATGAAAATCTACTTGGCTGTGTGCTATTTTTTTGTTGTAATTCGTAGTAGAACGAACATTGTAGATGTCTTATTTTCTGTTCTCAGAAAGTTGATTTGTTCAGCCTGGGTATCATCCTCTTCGAGATGTCTTACCGGCCGATGATTACTGGGGCCGAGCGCATTTCTGTCCTGAGCCAGCTCCGTGTGGTATGTGCATAACTGAGATTCATCCTGGAAAGACTTTTGGGCCATGTTACTTACCTCACCTCCTTTTCTTTCCGCAGGAGGCCATTCACTTCCCTGACGACTATAGTAGATATGAGCAAGGAACGCAGGTGATGAATGTTTTGACACGGCATTCGGAATGAATAGTTTCCCTCTCTGTTATCGCCTCCCTCCCTGTGTTGTCATCAACCCAGATTGATGTGTTGCACTTGTGTCTTTACTGTCAGAGGAAAGTGATCGAATGGCTTCTGAAGCATGACCCCGCGCTGCGACCCACTGCCCAGGAGTTGCTCAAGAGTGAACTGCTGCCGCCGCCCCAGATGGAGGAGTCGGAGCTGCATGAAGTGTTGCAGCACACCATGGCCAATATCAATTGCAAAGCTTACCGCAGCATGGTGGCCCAGTTGTTTGCTCAAATTAATTCGCCAGTCATGGATTTCACCTACGATATAGACCTTCACAAGGTATGAGGTTGACTTATGCTGAGAACATTTTGAAGGGAGTTTGATATGTAATTTTGCACGAGCATTTAAGTTCCAAAAATACATGGTACCAATTTGGCTTCATAAAGTTGGTTTGACCGCATATTTCACCATTTCCCTTCTCCGCCTTGAGATGTCACTGTGGCCTCGTGATAAACTGCGGCAAACCCACTCATCATGCGGCCCGCAAAGGCATGTTCATGCTTGTTCCATGCCTTGCGTTCTTTAACAGTGGCTGTTTGTTTTGTCCCCCTCCAGGGCAGCTTCAGCTTCAGCAGCGCCAAATTGCAGCAGTATGTGTATGAGACGATCACCAGGATTTTCAAGAAGCACAGTGAGTGTGGAAGCCTTGCTCGCAGAATTTGGGGCATGTGGGGAGCTGACAACCCCCGTGCAAACCTCTGAGACTCCGGCATCTGCTCTACTGAATCTTGCATGAACAATAAATGCACTGTTTTGAAGAGCAAGAGTCGACTCGGTTAGCCTGTGTTCTGCGTTTGTGCGAACGACTGATTAGCTGCAGCTGCTCATTTTCTATCTCCTCACATGCATCACTTCTTTCAAGGTGAGGGTTATGTTATGTTAGGCCCTGTTGTGATGTGTGCCATCAGGTGCGGTACGCCTGCAGACACCGCTGCTGCTTCCCAGACACAGAAAGCTCTGTGAAGGCAGCGAGCCGGCCTGCTTCATGGATCACAGTGGCATGCTGGTGACACTGCCCTACAACCTTCGTGTGAGTGTCTTCCACTTTGCGCAACACAACCGTACGGTGCCAGATGTTCACATCCACAGTAGAAAGGGAACTCTGTTTATTTAGGAGAAACTACCATGAGGAAGCCATGTGGCCTAAGTGGTTGATTGAATGCTGCAAGATATGCATCAACATCATTACATGAATGCGTTGAACAACTCACCTCTTCTTTTGATTCTAGATGGCGTTTGCGAGATATGTCGCCCGAAACAACATAACCCATCTAAAGAGGTAACAATTGAGTTTCAGCCTGCTCGTATTATCCTCCTCAGCCTCTTTGCCACACCTAAATGTATATTCCAGGGACCATTTATCATAGATTGCATAGAGCAAGTTCTAAATGTGTCCGTACAACTGACATTTTGTATATGTGTAATTGTATTGAAATTTGTCTCCAATTGACCGTATACTGTATAGTACTCGCGACCCCTTCAAGGATTCCCAAATCATTGCAAATCAGGTGGTGAGAAACTCAGATACTCACATTGAAGTACTGGTACTTGTCTAAGATGTAGAAACAAATAAATAGTCCTGTTCGGGAGAATTATTGCAAGTGTTATCAATAAAAGAAAAACAATGACGAGGGAGAATTGTTTGATATCTAATTCAATGCCAAAAAAAAAAAAATTTTCAAATGGCACGTTAATACCTCCAGCATGTAGATCAGATTACACTGGTCAACAGAGATGGTTTTATCGCGCTCCCTAATTTTTATGAATATTTTTGAGGCCAATTCAAAGTTTTTATTTTGAGTTTTTCATGTAATTTCTTGCTATGGCATTCCAGAAAAAAAGCCACCGATTGTTGAATAGTCCAATGTTACTACATCTATTACTATTTTACATAATGTTGTTGTGAAAAACCTGATGTGCTAGAAAAAAAAAAAAAAACGAAGGCAGATTTGGAATGAGTGCAAACAATTCTGTTTGAAAAGTTTGCTTGCATTTCTGAGGTGAGGTTGAGCGGCTCGTATAATGGATGGATGGATGGATCGGTGAAATATAACAACAGAAGCATAATGTTCATGAATTTTATATGTTTTACAAATTTGTGTCATTGAGTAGTTGCGTTGAGTAAAAACAAGCGTGTTTTCCCCTCTTTTCCAAGGTACAGCATCGATCGTGTCTTCCGGCCCAGGAAGCTGGATCGCGCTCACCCAAGGGAGCTTCTCGAGTGTGCCTTTGACATCATCACACCAGTCACCAACAGCCTGCTCCCAGATGCCGAGTCCATTACACAATCTCTGAAATAGTCCAGGAATTCCCTGCACTTCAGGTTCTTCCCCTCTGATATCATATTTGAAATAACTTTAATGTCAGCGTGTGCTCCGCTGCCCTGCCTTGCTTCACTTCGCGACAGGACATTTTGTTGACGGGCTCGAATGCCGTCATCTCTACTCGCGTTGTTTGTTTTCTTTCTCCCCTAAACGTCCCACTCGCATGCCTAACATACCAAACTGTTGAGGAAGTCTGACAGATTTACACCATGTTTATTATATACACCCTAAATCAGTTTGGCACAGCTCACTTCACTTCCTCCCCTCCCTCCCTGCAAAATCCATTTCCTGTCCACACTTCCCAGTGCTGCCAGTTTTGACCGGCATGTCTCTTGAACCCAATCAACCCAAATTCAACCCTTGTTAGGGGTCCTCCGAGCCACCCAATGCAATGTGAAAGTTTTTGTATAATTTGGAATGTCATTTAAGAGAGGAGCAAGGATCGGGATCGATGTGCTGTGCGACGCTAAAAATGAGACATTGGCTCCCAATAATAATTGAAACAGATCTTCCTCCAACCTTCCAGGGATTATTTCTGCATGATCGAAGAAATGTATTTTTTGGCGGGGGAGTGGTAATCACATGATTTAAAAAAAAAAATGTTTTGACTTCAGTCTCTTAACTCATTCACTCCCAAAGACGGTTTTAAACGTCTTTTCAGACTTGGTCCAAAATTGGCTGGTACTGAATGAGTTAAAGGGCTGTCACTCATGTCGCGCTTTTCGACCTCGGGTACTCACGGCGCTTTACACTTACTGATGACGTATCAGGATCAGGAGCAACGGGGGGGTTCAGTATCTTGCTCAAGGACACTTCAACACGGTCGCAATGATTGAGTCGACCACCTGTGATCACGTATTTTGTTGCCACTAAATGCATTGATTGTCCGTGGATCATAAAGCACTTTTTTCTGTTTTAGATATTTACATTCTATATATAGTATCTGCTGTTTGTGTTCCAACCCCCCCCCCCCCTTTTTTTTTTTAAATGAAATTTTTCGAGCAGACAATCACTCTTTCCTATCGTTAAACAGATAGTAGAGCTTCTCTTCTCTGCTAATGAGAAATGACTTTGCTGTAGATGGTATTGCAGTGTTGGAAATTGATTTTTTTTTTTGTGTCCCCTTATTTCATTTCCAGGAGAGGAATTACAACATTTATCTGAACCATACTAGCTTACTGAAGGCCATCCTGCTTCACAGCGGAATCCCCGAGGACAAACTGAACCAGGCCTCCAACATACTGTGTGACGCCATGGTCAGTAACAGTCTCACGTGTATCACAGATGTTGTCCACATGGGGTGTCTGTGGCAGGTTATACGCTCGCGTTTGTTGAATCTGGTCAATCCTGTTCTGAACCTTTCCCTAGAGTGAAAAGCTGACCAAACGTGAGCTCCAGGCAAAGTTCTGCAACTTTTCACTGTCGACAAACAGTGTGAGTGTCCACCGGGTGTTTCGGTTGCCTGGATAAATAATCCAGCAGCAGCATGTTGCTCCGTCATTGCCGCTGATCTTTGCCTCCTCTCTTGTATACAGTTGCAGGTGTTGTACAAGTTCATCGAACAGAAGGGCACTCTGGAAAAAGTGGCACTATTACTGACTTCACTCACCAAGCAAAAGACGGCCGTCATGCAACTGGCCAAGCAGGGCCTCAAGGACCTGGAGGAGGTTACGGTGCTACTTAAAAAACTCGGAGTGAAACTGCCAGTAAGGGTGTCTCTTGTAAACGGGTTAACTAAGCACAGTGTGTCTTAAAAAGTCTACACCACCCAGATTTTTGTGTTATTACAAAAAAAAAAAAAAGAGAACCGGATGAATAATGGGAGAACTTTTTCCACTATTAATGTGACCTATAACCTATGCCAGTCAGTAGTATTTAAAAAAAAAAAAAAGTCTTTTTGACGGGAAGTAAAAATAAAATAAGAAAATGTGGTTATAAAAGTGTGTACCCCTTCTAATAACACCATGTTTCACTGTTGCTATGGTGTTCTTTTGGTGATGATCATCAGTGTTTGTGCCAACCATATCTTTCGGACCCTGTCACATCACATCCCCAGTTATGAGAGGGTGTGCCCGCCCGTCATGCATCCACTTGATCTCGGTTGTTAATTTTTACTTCCCCTCTCCAGCGGATTCTTATTTTTTCAGTTGCACATGTCGTCGGTGACATTTATGGTGGGGGAAAAAAAGGATTTATCTTGATTTCACAAAAATCTGGCTTTTGAACAGGGTTCTGTAGACGCCTAATACCCACAGTATGTTCTTGACCCCGTTTGATGTCGATTGGATCTCCCTACAGGTGGTAGTTAATTTAGGCTTGGTGTACAAGGTGCAACACCATTCTGGAATAATCTTCCAGTTTGTGGCCTTCATCAGGAAGCGCAAACGAATTGTACCAGATATACTGGCAGCTGGAGGGCGCTACGACCACCTGGTAGTGTAATCTCATGCACAATCCACACTTTTTGACACATTTCAACTTTTAAAAACTAAGACTGATTCCTAAATGAACATTTATCTGACCTTCATTTGATTAGTGATGCAAGATTGCCTTTTTCTATTGCTAGATCCTGGAATTTCGTGGGCCCGCCTCCACAGTGCCAGTACCCTCTGCAGTGGGCGCCAGCGTGGCGTTGGACAAAGTGTGTGCCGTGGTGGCCGGCATGGCGGAGCCAGTGAGGAAAACACACACACACACACACACACCACACACTAACATCTGACATCTAATTATAATGAAGGAGCGGCAGACGGGATCATATTTAATTTCTCCTTATTACAGCATTTGGCCGACACGTACAGAAGCAAGTTAATAACTATGATCATTAGGAGTCTATAATTAGTATCTATTTAACAATATATGTGAGGGTTAGATTCTAAGAAAAAAAGAAAGAATAGGTGAGGGGGAAAAAATGTTTACAGTCAAACCTCAGTTTTCATCCATAATCCGTTCCAGAAGGCTGTTCGAAAATTGAAATTGTTCGAAAACCAAAACCACACTCTTTTTAAATTAAAAATGTTTACCGAACACGTCTGCTCACAATGGAAAGCAACACGAGGAAGCGTCACTCCCTCGTCTACCCGGGGAAGCGTCACTTCCTCGTGTAAGGAAGGCGAGAGGAGTCAAATGGTGCATTCAAGTGCGCTCAGTTTGTTCGAGAACCGAAATTTGCTCGTCATCCAAGGCATAAAAAAACTCGAAATTTTTGGACGAAAAACGAATTGGACGAGAACCGAGACGTTCGAAAACCGAGGTTTGACTGTCCTTTAAATTTCGGATCAATTCATTTGTTGTTCTACACCTCTGAAAAGAATCCATGTGTAATACTATCAACATCTGCAATATACAGTAGTAGCACACTGCAGCGTTTTGCTGTGTGTAGTAAAGAAAATATCTCCGCTAAAGGCGTGATTGTTATTTCGAAACAATTTTACTGTGGAGCTTGGCTTCAATGTGACTTGTTACAAAAGTGCTCGTGATTCGAACCGTCATTGGAGCGCAAGGCATAGCTGCTGAAAAGCTGCCATCTATTGCAGTGTGTTTACTGACATAAATGTCTCAATGTTGTTTTCATAACACTGTCATATCTGTGATCTTTCTCCTCAGCCGTCATTGAGTTCTTGTGATGTCCTCGTGGTCCCTGTGGGACATTCATCCATGTCCAGAGCCATCGGTGTCCTCCAGAAGCTGTGGAGCAGCGGTGTCACCGCAGACATTGCCTACGATGTCTCACAGGTTTGTGTCCATCTAATGGTGACCTTAACTCTTAATGGTGACCGCTTTGATAAATGTAGGGCAGAAATCCAGACCGGTCTTTTCCTTATGGCGTAATTTCTCGAGAATAACATGGACTCTGAAAATCACCCATTCAAAAGCAGTTTTTCCACAGTACTTTGTATGTTATGCATTATGCATTCTCCTGACTTGCTGATATCCAATTCAATTTTAGAAAATGTTTTTGTCAGAAAAATAAACTAAAAAAGTGTGTGTTATTCTCGAGAAATTACTGGAGTTGTTAGACTTTACACAGACCTGATTGGCTGGATCAGATCAACAGATATTTCACATGATCATGGAAAATCTGTCATCACTTGTCTTAATTTGCCCATGCACAAAATAAGATGTTACTGTAAACACAATCTGGTTCAATTCAGGGACACTGTGTTGCAGAGAGTAAAATATTTTTTGGGTGTATTGAATGTTTTTCAAAGTTGTTAGGAGAACTTTTAAGGCTTGATTATGAGTACAGTCAAACCTTGGTTTTCGAACATCTCAGTTCTCGACCAATTCGGTTTTCGACCCAAAATTTTGAGTTTTTTATGCCTCGGATGACGAACAAATTTCGGTTCTCGAACAAACTGAGCGCACTTGAATGCACCATTTGACTCCTCTCGCCTTCCTTACACGAGGAAGTGACGCTTCCTCGTGTTGCTTTCCATTGTGAGCAGACGTGTTCAGTAAACATTTTATTTTAAAAAGAGCGTGGTTTCGGTTTTCGAACAGCCTTCTGGAACGGATTATGGACGAAAACCGAGGTTTGACTGTATTTTTTTGCATTTCACGTGGCATCCATTATACGTGAATTTTGGCCATTTGTGGGCCAGGCCGCTCCCAATCTCGGTCGACTGTGCAGTAAATAGTTTAAATAGATTGCGTCCAAACTCTGATTGGATCGCTAATCGTTTTGCGTTTTGTTTTTTTAACTTGCTAATTGGTGCTCAGCTCCAAATCCTGATGGCGTAAAGCCCGGTAATTGTACTATTCGAAGTATATTTCTGATTTCCACACCTATTTTATGTGCCTGTTCTTGCCAATATCTACTCAGTTAATTATGTCTCAGCACGTCCATGCATTTGGAGACGGGGTCCACCAACATGTAATTTAAGAGGCTGTGATAAGGGTTGAACTGAAGCCAATGTTTTAATCGAGCTTTTAAAGTCAGGCCCTTAGCTTGGCAATTTTCAACTTAATGACAAGGTCTCAGTGCCATTTGGAAGGAATTCTGCCCCATTCACTTGCTGATAAGAATAACCAGTAACAATGTGATGCAATTGTCAGCACTTAATGGAACCTTATCAGCCTCTCACAGGCAACTCTATCAGCAAATATAAACTGTATGTAGCATGAGCCCAACGCGCACTCATAAAAATTCTTAATGACCCAATAGAAGGCTTTCCAAATTCAAAGGAACAGCAGCCACTACTGTAAAGACAAATGGTCAAATTAACACCTCTGGCTACTGCCTCATATAGCGCCTCTATTCGCACCCATTGGAGATAGTTTGTTTTCCCGAAATGAAAATGGATTGCACCCTTTCGGGGACAGCGGTTACTACAGTGGACAGTTTATCATGTTATCGGGTCACAGAGTGCATGTGAGGGTTAAATATGATACCCAATGTTGCAAGTCCTAAATATATATGTTTATACTGTGTATTGACATGAAACAAGTTTTGAAAACCGAGCCAGAGAATTACCAGTACTAAATATCTACATATATATTTTTTTCTGCTTCATGACTCGCAAATAAGAAATCGATAAACACTGCACTATACACAACAGCAATGTAGGTGACCGTTGACTTATTTGAAAAGGAAATATATGTGAAGGAATGAATTTTTGAATCCTTCGAAGACACTCCCAGCCAAAAATTATTATGAAAAAAAAAAAAAAAGTATTTTTTTTTTTTTTTTAATCCTACAACAACTGACATCTGCCTTCCGATAAATTTTCTATTGGGAATAATCAAAAATCGTAAATTTGAAGATTATGTTGGGGCTCGCAAACTTTATTTGGACAACACAAACAGTGTTGTTACAATGCAGCATGCTGTGATTGTAAAAAAAAAAAAAACCAAAAAAACAAAAACAAGTAGCGTCCTGATGCTCCTTTCACTTTCTTCGAGTATACCTGCACTGTATTTGAGAAGGCCAAGCACTCGACAAAGACGTGGTCTCTGGCATAGCGCAGTGCCTGCACATTTTTTTTTCTCTTCCCTTTTTTTTTATGTTGTGCTTCTGACTGTGTTTATTTTTCTGTACTAACTTGGGATATAAGTGGCCACCCTCTCTGCCTCAAAGCTCCGAGAAGCAAATTAGGAAGAGTTGGTTTCTGCCTGGAAACAAGCAGCCCTCTCTAAATGGTCGATGGTGTTTGTGTGGTTTCAGCTAATTACGTGTGTGGCCCAACACCCAAATAATTGGTCGGACTTTTCGAACGGCTTATTCAGATTAGGCTTTTGTGAGCCCCCGTCACATGGCAAAGTCTTTGCAGCGCCACTGAAAGCACACTTCCACTTTGCCTAAGCCAGCTAAGGGCTTCGATGGAGCATTTTCACATTATCTGTAACCTTCAGGGGATGTTTTAAGTGTAAGAAGTACAGGTTGACTAACACAGTGACGTTCACGTAATTAATTACACATAATTGCAGAAGACAGCAAGGTTTGTTTTTAACTTACAAATGAAGGACATGATTATCGGTTTATCTTTGCAAAGGCACGGTTTACGCATGCAGGGGATGCATAATTTGTGATTCCAAGGCGAACTAAAAGTTGATATGTTTTAGTCTCAGGAAACGTTGATGGAACACTGCCGGGTGGCTGGCATCACATGCATGGCCATGGTATCCGACAAAGAGGGGAACTACGTGAAGGTAACATTATTCCGCCCACTGAAAATCTACTTATACATCTTATGGATAAAAGTATTAAAAACATTTGCCAATTTTACTTGCAGATATAAAATATAGAGTTGATTTTCCACCTTTAGGAAGATTTTCTGCACAAGATTTTAGTGTGTGTATGTGTATGTGCACTATGGATTTGATGAAATTTGCTTTGTGCACTGGAGCAAAGCCAGAGTCCTTCTCCACAGATCCCACAAAAGTTGAAGCATAGATTGTGTCCATCCATCCATTTTCCGATCCGCGGGGGGTGCTGGAGCCTATCCCGGCCGTCTTCGGGTAGTAGGCGGGGGACACCCTGAACCGGTTGCCAGCCAATCACAGGGCACGCATAGATGAACGACCATCCGCGCTCACACTCACAACTAGGGACAATTTAGAGTGTTCAATCAGCCTGCCATGCATGTTTTTGGAATGTGGGAGGAAACCGGAGCACCCGGAGAAAACCCACGCAGGCACGGGGAGAACATGCAAACCCCACACAGGGAGGCCAAAGCTGGAATTGACCCGGTACCGCTGCACTGTGAGGTCGACGGGGCTAACCACTGGACCACTGAGCCGCAGCATAGATTTGTCCGAAATAATAAGAATAATAAATTTTATTTGAAGACACTTTCATAGTACTTCAAGACACTTGATAACAAGAATTGAGGAATACAGGATAAAAACGTACAGTTTGAAGCAAAATACAGTCAAACCTCGGTTTTCGTCCATAATCCGTTTCAGAAGGCTGTTCGAAAACCAAAATTGTTCGAAAACCGAAACCACGCTCTTTTTACAATAAAAATGTTTACTGAACACGTCTGCTCACAATGGAAAGCAACACGAGGAAGCGTCATTTCCTCGAGTCAAATGGTGCATTCAAGTGCATTCAAGTGTGTTCGGTTTGTTCGAGAACCGAAATTAGTTCGTCAACCGAGGCATTAAAAACTCTAAATTTTTGGTCGAAAACCGAATTGGACGAGAACCGAGACGTTCGAGAACCGAGGTTTGACTGTATACATGTTTTAAAACAAACAAATGTCACTAAAGAAAAACAAAGATTTAAAAAAATTCAAGGCCACCTAAGTGGTCTTCCCCAACCCCTGGTCGAGTCATTACAAATAAGTGCATCTCCAGACCGGTGTGTGTGTGTGAAGCATCTGTTCTTTGGTTTGTCAACACTTGGCTTTCATTCTTCCGAGGCACATCTTGAAGTCATTTTAATCAATCCTCAGGTCAAATCCTTTGAGAAGGACAGACAGTCCGAGAAAAGGGTTCTTGAGTTTGAAGTGGTGGAGCACATCATTCAGAAATTTCGGACCAAATTCTTAGAGGAAAGATACATCAGGTAAAGTGATTCTCGTCTGGCTTGGAGTGTTGCTCTACCATTTCTGGGAAGCTTGATACAACTTGTTCTTTGTGCTCCATGCAGGGAAATATCTGAAAGCATGGGCCAGAACCCCAAAGGCTCCCAGCTCAACACCGCAGGTCCTGCGCGCACACCCCTTCACCCGCACGCCTTCTGTTTACACTCACCCCGTCGATGTGAAGCATTAGCCGCATGTTGCACTCAACACGTTTCACAGTTGGGCTTTTGTTTCCCTGCAGTTACTTTATGTTTCCCAAGTCATAGTTTAATGTGATGAAACGTGACGATGAAAGATTAGTGTCTTGAAAGATTAGGCTCAAGTGTTGCGCTTACACACCCGCATATGCACAGCCGACAATGTGTTGTAATGATTCTGGACATTTATCACACAATTTTTTTTTTTTGGTCTATAGGATCTTCTGAGCAGCACGGGAGCAGCTGCAGCATGAATATGAACGTGAATGTCATCAGTTTGGAGAAATTGTCTGCCAGTGCAAGACGCCGCTTTGAGACTCAGGTAACCGAAACGATGCATCCGATGCCGCTTCTGCTTTCCGCGGCCGTTCCGAAAGTAAATATCGTTCCGCTTGCTTGACTTTTCATCGCAGGCTGTGTTGATGAGCGTGTATGTCGGACAGTTTCTCGTAAATAGAAGCTGGGTTTTTTTTTTCCCTCTTTAGACAGTTAATTATCATACGGTGTTTGCACGGTTCATCACTTGCGTCCCTGTTACATCACAGTTTTTTTCCCGGTGTGTGTTCGCAGCTCGGTGGATCCCTGCATATTCGCAATTTGCATATTTTTGGGTGAACCTACCTTCAATTATTTTCTGGAAAACATTTAGCTGTTTTTTGTTTTCGGTCCAATGCAGTAAAAGTGATAATTTGGTCGCCATCTTGTGGAATATTGTTGTTGTGCACCATGTGCATTGTCGAACGTAAAATTGAACGTATGTTTTTCCCGATGATGCTATTAATAGTCCACATAGTCAACTTGTCCATTACAGTGGCCTTGTATTGCTTAAGGTTTAAAAAAAACAAAAAGCATATTTATATTTTTTATGGATATACGTCGTGTGTATTAGCTAATACTATTGACGAGCCTCTTGTGAAGGTGTTTTTTTTTTTACGTCGAATAATTGAACTGCTGAATACAGTTCGTCATGTGACATCGGGTTTATAATTGTGTACATACAGTGAAACCTACATGGGCGAAAATACCCCCTAGTGTGAAAAAAAATCTTCATGCATTAATGTGTGCGTGTGCGTGTGTGTGTGTTTACATCCGAGATCAAATTTGCTACAGTGAAAAATTTCTTGCTGCAAACACGATTTTGTTGTAGAGGAGTTTCACTGTATTAGATCAGGGGTGTCAAACTCATTTCACATTGTGGGCTGCATACGGCCTCGGTAGATGTCAAGTGGGCCGGACCATTAAAATCATACCATACTCTGCTAAGAATAACCAAAATATCATGTCTTTCCTTTGTTTTGGTATAGTGAAGCACAAGAACATTAGGAAAATGTTGAAATTTAATGAACATATCTTTTACAAAACATTTCACGAAGCACCTAAGATTTCCTTAGACAAATGTGCAATTTACTTTTACCATTCACATATATGCATTGCAACTCATCCCACTGATTGTACAAACAAATTGGTATTGAAAAATATAGTAATGTATTTTAAGATTAAACGAGATTTAAAAAAAAAGGAATTTTTAAACCATTTACACATGTGCATATAAAATCTCAATTTAATCCCTGGCTACACTTTACAAACTAAAGTAAACAGTACACACTAAACAGTGTGCCCCCTAGCGGATAATCCACAAATTGCATTTGATTAAAAATATTCATTCCACTTCTGTTATGCATTTTTTTCCACTTAAATTATACTGCGGGCCTGATTGAACCTCTTGGGGGCCGGTTCCGGCCCGCGGGCCGTATGTTTGACTCCCCTGTACTAGATGCATTGTGTTGTTGCTTTTAGAATGGCTCTGTTTTATGCGCTTTGCTGCCATCTTGTGGCATTTTTTTAATGGTTTCTACTAATGGTAAATTTTGGTATGTATATCATCCGCAATGAAAGGACTGCAGTGTACTCCAATTTTCCCTCAGTTGCGTGAAGGCACAAATCACCAGATTAATTCCCCACAATAAACTTCATTCTTAAGGATCGATTCATTGATTCATCATTTAGTGCGGCCATCACTGTGATCGCCTGTCAATTCCGTGATTACCCACAATGCATCCATCCGTATAGCAGGTTCAAACAAAGCTCTTCGCGAGGGACAGCTTGTCATGAAGTAACCGCACGCGAAAACAAGTGTTGCTTTTTCGCATGTTGTTTATGTTTGCGCTCTTTCATTTTGACCATGCAAAGAATTCTTTTCTTCCACCCTTCTCTTTTTCATTATTTTTGACTTTGTTTATCTTGCTCTCTCCCCACCTCTCAGATCCACACCAGATTACAGACTCTGGCAAACAGTTTGCAAAACAAGAGCAGTGACATCGAAGTTCTGGCGGTAAGTCATGTTGTTTGTTTACCCATACATCCACTTCCCCATCTCGTACTGTCCCTCTCTTTATCTTTCTCATTCAAGTGTGACATCTCTGCACGATGAAAAGGGTTTGAATAGCCAAAGTATGAAACATCTGGAGGAGGAAGCCTATTAGCGTTGTTTAAATTAACCTCATGCCAAGTTCCCCCAGTTGCCGCAAACATTGCCCTGAATCCAAACATGTCGCTATACAATACAAGGAACACATACTGCCGTTTTGAGTTGTTTTTTTTTTTTTTTTTGCGGTTACTTCCTAGATTTATTGCCAAGATATCCACGCCATAAATCATCTTATTTACCTTGTCACGGCGCGGTCCAAAAAAATGTTTGTCGTTCCTCTGAGACTCTGGGTTATATCAAGATCTCATTGGTAAATATGACTTATTGAAACATCCCACGCCTAATCACCTTCGTTCCACGAAACGGTCGCGCGGGCCTCCAAGTCTTTTGTTGTTGCACGTCAGCAGCCTGTTTGTATATCAGTCCGAGTGGAACACAGCAGCGCTCATTTTTCCAATGATCGGCCCAGGAGGCAATTAAGCCCCTTCCTGGGAAAGGGACGCGGGCTGTTTTTCAAACCAGGGGAAAGTGGAATTTTGAGTAATGGTGCTCTGAAAGAATTACGCAACCTGTCGAGTGAGATTGTACACAAGGCATTCTTCAATGCGTTATTTTGAAACACAATGGCTTCTAAATGCGCTATTTTTTTTTTTTTTTTTCCCTCTTCCTGCAGGTGGACCTTCAGAAGGAAACACTGATCAACTTCCTGTCTCTGGAGGTCGGTCCCCTCATAAATTGTCCAAAACATTTTAATAAAAAGGCTATACATCTCCGGTGATGGGAAGAATGCGGTGGGTTGGGGCTGCCTGGAAAACAGTGGGAATTATAGCTCAAGAACCCAGACAGGAAGAGGGGATCCCGTCTCCTTCCTACGCCGCGGCCTCTAGTCACGGAGGGTGGCGCGAGGGAACACCCCTGACTTTTTCCACCAGCGGGGAGACCAGCTTCATACCCGCCCCTCTTTCACAAAGCTGCCATACAGTCGGGCATGCATGCTTAGTGGCTGTTAATATTCACATTCCAAACCCCCTGACCCAAAGCCTCTTTGTAATAACTGCTGTTCGGAAAGACTCGAGGGTCGGAAGGACTTTTAATTAGGGTACATTGTAACCAGAAACAAGAATAAAATGGTGGTGGGCCACGCCGTTATATAAGCGGCACCTCATAAATTGAGGGCCACCTATGCAACAAGCTCCACATAGCAAACGGAATGACCGTAACTCTGGGAAGAGCCCACTTAGAATAAACGAACAGTCAAACCTCGGTTTTCGAACGTCTCGGTTTTCGACCAAAAATTTCGAGTTTTTTTATGCCTTGGATGATGAATACATTTCGGTTCTCGAACAAACTGAGCGCACTTGAATGCACCATTTGACTCGTCCCGCCTTCCTTACACGACGAGTCAAATGGTGCATTCAAGTGCGCTCAGTCCCGCCTTCCTTACACGAGGAAGGCAAGACGTAGTCAACTTGTCCATTGCAGTGGCCTTGTATTAAGGTTTAAAAAAATTTTTTTTTAAATTATATTTTTATGGATATAAGTCATGTGTTTCGGCTAGTATATTAGCTAATACTAGCCGAAGGCGGGACGAGTCAAATGGTGCATTCAAGTACGCTCAGTTTGTTCGAGAACCGAAATTTGTTCATCATCCTTACATGAGGAAGGTGGGACGAGTCAAATGGTGCATTCAAGGTCGCTCAGTTTGTTCGAGAACCGAAATGTGTTCATCATCCGAGGCATAAAAAAACTCGAAATTTTTGGAGCAACAAACTGAGCGCACTTGAATGCACCATTTGACTCGTCCCGCCTTTCTTACACGAGGAAGGCGGGACGAGTCAAATGGTGCGTGCGCTCAGTTTGTTCAAGAACCGAAATTTGTTCGTCATCCGAGGCGAAATTTTTGAACAGCCTTCTGGAACGGATTATGGATGAAAACCGAGGTTTGACTGTATCTTGGAGTCTGCAATTCGGATGCCGTCATCACTTTAACAGCGACGTTTGTCAATAAGCAAGTGGAAGCTTACAAGTCAACGGCCTGCGGTTAATGACTGTAAAGCGCGCCGCACGCATTTGCCCATCCCAGTTTCTCTCTTCCACAGTTTGAGAATGAGGAGCAGTTCAACAGCAGCGTGAAGACTCTGCTTTCCCGGCTACCCAAGCAGCGCTACCTGAAGTCCATCTGCGATGAGATCTACACTTTTAAAATGACCAAGAGGTACCATTCAGAGGGCGTGGGGGGGGGGCTCGGCTTCAGTGCAATTAAAACTCATTCGGTACCAGCCTATTCTAGACCAAGTCTGAAAAGACGTTTAAAAACGTCTTTGGGAGTGAATGAGTTCAGGGTGTAGAATATACATATATAGAATATATACATCTATATATAAAGGAAATGGCTTGACACTGACTAACACGGGGGCGCAGCGAGGTCGATGTACGGCTCGCATGCCTATTTAATACTCTCCGTCTCCCCAGCAATGTTAAATCCTCCGCGTTTGAGCCGCTCGTGTTGTGACACCCGTGAATGCCCTTTAGAGATCAGCCCCATGAGGAATTGTGGCGGCTTTTCTCTTGCATGACTGAGATGGTAGCAAAAAAAGAGACCAACCCCCCAAAAAAAAATCAGCCTTGCAAGCAGTTGTTTTTAATTTCCTGTCTATGTCTTTGAGTTACTATTTAGTATTTCAGTGAGGCTAAATTGATTAAAGCGCCTTACAGAAGTGAGGGGATTGTTTTTTTTTGGGGGGGGGGGGGATCAGTACCTGTGTCGTTATTTTTGTTGAACTTGAGGCCTAAATAAGCAAGGCTGACTAAGCAGGTTCAAGAAGGTCACCTTGCAGCATGAAGTCGACGTGTCCTGGGGGGGGGGGCTCAGCTGTCATGAGTAACTTGAAAAATTCATTTGTGCGCCAGGTCACCTTCTCCCAACACGACTTTACAAATTCCTTTTAAGTGATTGAAACTCATGAAGTGGACTTGTTTGGACAGTTCCGTGACATGGCGTCTACTGCTTCTTTAAAAGTCTGACACACGTGTCGTCTTGCCCCAGGGTGGCTGTGGTGGTCTTGTACAGCTTGAAGGATGACTACTACAAGACTCTCCTGTGAAAACCATTCTGTTCCCTGACCCGGGCCACTTCCTGCTGCCGGCTTGGGAAATATTCACCTTGAATTGTGTGTTCGTATGTCGACAAGCACTAGCCCAAAAGACACTCTTTGCTACCTTCATCATACCTCAGCTTTGATGAAACTGTAGAAGAAGGTTTGTGGACTTCAATATTGCCTTAATGCTTAAGTAGGTCGTTTTTATTTTTAAATTGACAACAGTATTTTCTTGTAATAAAGAATGGGACTGATCGTAGGAATAAACTCTTTCTTCACATGCCTTGGTCTTGCGTGTTCTTAACTAGGGGTCCCCAACCGCCGGTCCGCGGACCGGCATCGGTCCGCGGGGCATTTGGTACCGGTCCGCACTATAAGAATTTACATTAATTCCGTTGTATTTATTTTGGAATACGAAAGATATTTTATTTTGAAAAATTACCCGATTCTCCGTTGCATGTCACTCTTGACGCACGTCAAACCACGCTTCTCCGTCACGTGACTGATTACGCTAAAAACCGAACGCCGGAGCTTGCTAAATGAGTAAAATAAACTGCTGGAGATCGCAAATGACGGCGGCCTTAAAAGTACGTTCGAGACAACAACTCTGACGGTGTTCTGGATTCAAGTTATGGCTAAATACTCTGAGATCGCCACAATAGCACTGTTGCTATTTCCGACATGCTACCTGTGTGAGGCGGGGTTTTCTGCAGCAACGGCGACTAAAACAAAATTACGAAGTTAGACTCGACATAAAGCACACACTTCAGGTGTCATCGTCTCCTATTACCCCGAGATGAGACCACCCGGTTGCAGAAAATCAAGCTCGGGGCTGTGGTGAGTCGTCATTTTCATGCACTTTGAATTTGCGTTGTATCGTATTTTGAAGGCATTAAACATTACCATAGCGATCAGAGTGTTGCGGCCAGATTAGACGCTCGTGTTTATTATCTCTCGAAAACACCACAGTGTTCATGCAGCTCTTACCATATTATTTTGTAGTATTTATCCGCCACACCTTAAATGCCGGTCCGTGAAAATATTGTCTGACATAAACCGGTTCTCACCCTCGCACGTCATCCTCATATGGTGTTGCGTGTTATTCCTTTCCAATGTGTTTCGTCGAAGATGTGTTGGCTTTATTGATCCTTCCCGAGAAGATTCCCCCACCTTGAAGATTATTGGCAAGGTTTGACGGACAGGGGCTACAAAGCTCGTGTGCTTTCCTGGCTTTTTATGAGGCTGTTGGTTAGATGAGATGGCTTCTTGCCCTTCCAGCTGAAGTCATCTTGAAGCAACAGACTGGTTCTGCTTAAGATGCACTTTGACCACGGTTTGAATTCCCTATTTGGAGAGGCACATTCTATCCCACAGGTGAATTCAACACCAACAGTTCTTGGATGTCTGCATTTGAGCGGATTCTTATATTCACAGGTAGACCACTTTGTTTCACACGTTTATTTGTCAAAAAAAAGAGTACATGTTACAGTTTCACTTATTTACAGGGCTTGGAACAGAGAAATAAATAAGGCGATGATACTGAATATAGCGGATTGGTGTAAATGCTCTAAAATGTACAGCAGCTTTGGCGACCAAAGTTCATTAAACAAAAAAAAGAAAAACTCAAACTATAGTATTAATAAATAAGGCTACGTGAAAAAATAAATAGGGTACTCTTCTGCTCAGCTAATCTCGACTAGCTTTTTTACACAAAGTAGAACAAAGGACAGGGAATCTTTCACACTTCATTTTAAAGCACATGATCATGAGTCAAAGAAATCCGCGTCACGAGAACACACCAATATCAACCGAACGACCAATTTTGGCATCACAATCACATTTGTTTTGGAGAAATAGGTTGGCATTGGTTTGAGTGGGGACTGAAAACGGAATTCTACTTTGATCCGATTGGTGTAGCACATGGCCACCAGCTCGAACAATTTGTGTTTACTGGAGTGCTTTAATGAGGCCATCAAATCCCCCGATTAGCGTGTTTATCCCCCTCCAAGAATCCTGCAGTTTCAATGGAAAAAAAAAAAAAAAAAAAAAAAAAGGAAAACTGAGTCGGAAAGTGCTGCATTTTTTTTTTTTTTTACATAAAAACGCTTTACGCGCTCATGTTCAGTGACAAGCTGTTTTACGGAATACTAGTGCCTCACCGAAAAGAAAAAAAAAAGCTGAGAAAAGTCGAGAATCTTACACGTATGTATAGGAAATTTTTAACAATTGAAACTAACATTCTCGCCATATTTTTTTTCTGACAAAAATATATTTTAGTCGGATTACATAATCAAATGTTTTTTTTTCCCTCATCATAGAAAAGTTTTTTTTTTGTGGCTCTCGTATTATGCCCTAGTTGGAATTATTTTTGTTTTGCTCCCTGTCTCCCGCTACAATTGCAATTATGCTACCGCGTGAGTAACAAATGTGTCCTTGGCAACTAGAGATGCTCTTCTTTTTCCTTTATACAAATCGGCATACCATCCAAATAATGCTCAACCTAACTTTTTTTTTTTTTTTCACAAACCTTGTGTTGCCTCTTCACGTTTCTGAAACGTAAAAGAAAACAACCAAAAGTGACATCAATGACATGAATCAGGAGTGATTTGGACTGTTTTTTGTTAAGCATTTACATTTAAACAGCTTATAAACAAACCTTTAAGGCTGTAGCATGAATGCTTTAAAAAGGAGTCGTTGGCAACATTCAAAGACATTGGCTGAATCGTGGAGCAGTGTGTCAGAAACAAAACAAAACAAAAAATAGTGGTCGCATGGGAGATGAAAAAAATGTACTTTCAACTGTCTCATAATTTGGGAGCAAAAAGCCACCATTTACGGGCAGTCTGGAGCCCTGAAACGACACCAATTTTGTCTCCTCTTTCGCTTATAACATTCTTCTGAGATGGACATCACTCTGATTCAGCTTCCAGATCGGATGAAATATGAAAAGCAGGCCGCTGCAGAGTTCACCGTTAAGTTGTGTGGAAAAACCGTTAGCTCACGTTTTTTCACGAGAGATTCCAGAGGGATTTCTCGGGGCTGATTTTATTTTTTTTTTTCTGTAAGATTTGAGCACATGGTGGGAATGTTTCAACCAGCATACATTTGGCCCTAAGAAGATGTCCACAAAAAAAAAAAAATGTTGGACTAGAACGACATGAATACAGTACTGCTGCAATATACACAAACTAAACAAACAAACCACACATTCTCTAACGCAGGATGTCTATAAAACCTGCCGGACTGTTACAATTTGGTGGATCCAAATGGATTACCAGTTCTTTTGGCCTCGCCTGCTAATTGTACTGACAACATCCATGAAGCACTGCTGTAAACCTCTTATCTTAACACCAAATCCGGGAATTCTTTTTTTTCCCCCCCCCCCTCCCCTTTGTACTCGTCCACAAGGAGGCGAAAACAGGTGACAAGAGTTACAAGTTAGTCTGACTGAGAAGCCTCAGCGATTGTGCAGTAAAGCTGAGTGACTTGTGTGTGTGTTCTCCCAGCGGCTCACGTCGAGTGACGTCCGTCCATGCCGGAGAAGGTTCACAAACACAAGAAAGGTCACATGAAATTCTTGCTTGAACCAACGTGGGGTGTCCTCTTGTTTTCCCAGTCACATAGAGTGAAGCGCGAGTAGCAGGTTGCATCCATGGTGTGTGTGTGTGTGTGTACGCATAAGCTACCATGGATGACAGCAGTACGAGAGGGTGTGATGTGGCGGACAACTCCGATCTGCTGAAGGCTGACGTTAGCGCGCCGTCCAGTTGTTCGCCAGCTTGGCTCTTGGGATGCTCATCTTGTCCAAACAGGGAGAACTCGTCTCGGGGGAGAAATGGATCCCGCAGTCGTTCCTCACGTTTTGAAACTTGTTCTCCTTGGAGGGTTCCATATACACCACCTGGTTCTTGTTCACATGCTTCAGGATCACAGTCTGAGAGAGCAGAAGTGAAAATGGGCGGCTAAGAAGCAATTTTTGAAAATCCAATGTGACAAATTCATAATGAAAGCACGAGTGGCCCTACACAGAGGCTAAAAATCAACAAAAATGTCACACACTCCGGCATCGAGTTGCAAACCTAAAGTCTTACCTTCTTCGGAGCACTGTAGCAGGACATCTGCACCCACTTCTTTTTCTTGTTGATAAGCACAGCGACAATGAGGAAGATGATGATGGCCAGGAGGAGACCTGCCAGTATCCAGGCGGCTGACTGGTAGATGAGGGCCATCTGTGTTTGGTTGGGGTAATTTTCACCCAAAATTGGCTCATCTGTAAAACGTGGACAGGAACCGGCAACCCCATGTGAGACATCAATGCTGCATAGTCATGTCATCAAGAGTGGGGCCTTCCAATGACAAAATTTGACAGTGTAGTACTAGGCAATGAAAAATAAAAAATAATTGACTGTACGATTGTGTTGTTTCGAGAAAAATAAATAAATCAAGGTTGTCTTGATATTTTACCAAATAAAGTCGTGAGCCCTGTACCTCAAGCAAAAGCAATCCAAAAGGTGTTGTTTAAGGTGTGGGTTACCTGTGTCTGCAACAATGGGCGGTTCGGTGACAGCGGCGCTCCCACCAGCCCGCCGCACACTTGTGGTGAGCCTCGTTTTGGGGGCGACGGTGGACAACAACACCGGCGCAGATGTCGTCATTTCTTCCCAAGACAGAAATAAAGGTTTGATTTCCAAAACGACGAGCGTAATGCAAAACCCAGCAGCCGTACAACCGTGTTATTGTTTCGACTCCCATGTATTTCCGTGCAAAGCCAAAGCATAAAAACAAAGGGCGCTCCAACGGCATATCGGGTCGAACAATGGGATCCTATGCCGAGCTTTTCCCCTGTAGGAAAAGCTGACGCGGAGCTTCCTGCGCCGCCACAGAGCGAGCGTTGCGGTCCGGGGACAGGAAACACGTGTGAATGCGCGGATGCTCGAGGAATGTTGTTGCTCGATTCGACAGTGTGTACGTGTGTATGTCACATGGAACGCTGCTGTGGTATTTGCCTATGCAGCGCCAGAATGGCGGGCTCTAACGAACTAACGCATATAGACCCACAGTCACTCCTTTTTGGCAGGTACCGTTCTGAATTAGGACTCCCCCCCATCAACAGGCTGCGCCTTGTTCTACTTGGAGCTCTATTATGATCTTGATGTGCGGGGGTCTTGTACAAGCTACTTTTAGCTGTGCGTCGAATAGTAAGACCTTTGCTGCATGGCCGAAAAACTGAACAGAAACGCTAACGGACATTCCCAACCTCCATTTTGACATTTGCATTCATTTATTCCCAACAGTCTCTTCGCTTCATTTCGTAGCATTTCTCTGATTCCGTAACATGGATGTTAGAAGCTGAAATCTGATTGAATTTTTTTCAATCAAATTTCAGCTTCTATCTGCTGCCACATCAATCGAATCCGGCCACGGCCTTAAGAATTAGCAGTGCTGCTGACCGATGTAACTTACTACTGTAATGGGACAGTCTCTTTAACCAATCAGATTTTGTTTTGCCTCAGAGAGTCAGCTAGCTAGCCTACAATAACGTCCACAGCTAGCTAGCCTACAATAACGTCCACAGCTAGCTAGCCTACAATAACGTCCACAGCTAGCTAGCCTACAATAACGTCCACAGCTAGCTAGCCTACATGAACGTCAACAGCTAGCTAGCCTACAGTAACGTCAACAGCTAGCTAGCCTACAGTAACGTCAACATTTTTCTGTCCTCCGATTGGTTGGTCAGTGCAAGGACAAGCTTAACTTGGAATTCAATATTTGAAAAGTGTTTTCATGTTCATTAGATTACTCAAGATGACGTACATTGCACAATTTCGTACGGTTGGACTACATTAGTTTTTACTGTATAACTGTGATGAGATGGTGTTATCAATTGGCACACAACTAGATCTTAACTAATATTTTCATGTGACGAAAACAATTGGTAGGACTAAAAATAAACCAAAAAAATCCGCGGCTTTTTGGGGGTTTGAGGCAAAACTCACCAAGACAGTACGGGCAGCACTGGCCCTTGCGCAAGACGGGCACCCTGCAGTTGGCAGGTGGGCAACGCTGAGAGAAACACTGAATGGTGCCGTTGTTGCAGATGCAGCTGGTGCAAGCGTTGGTCTTCCAAGAGTCTCCTGCCAGTAGCACGTCACCATCGTTGGTGATGCAGTACTCCTGCTGGCTGGTGTTCACTGGCAGTAGCGGACTCTGTGTCTCCTCTGTGGATGCATGGAAACGCCATTCAAATAGGATAAGAGGGCTCCGTCGAAGTCGGTTTTTGGTTACTCTTTAGTCCCGATTGTGTTGCTAACATGAGAATGTATTGGGATATATGATCATTAGAACTAAAACGGAGAAAGGCAAACTTTCAATTGATGGGGGAAAACATGCAAACTCCACACAGGAAGGCCAGAGCCGGAATCAAACACTGCACCACTGCACTGTGAGGCAGACATGCTAACCGGTCATCCAACGGGCTGCCCATTAGCAGTACGTTGTTAAAAATAAATAAAAATGGAAGACTAATAAATTAAGGGCTCAAGGCTAAGTCTGAATTGATTAATTAATTAAGCAAGCGTCCAAAGCCAAGACTAGAAGAATATATCAATTCAAGTCGCTTTCCAAATGTTGAGTACAAACAAGGAATTTCAGCAGGCAGATGTTAATTCAGTCTGGGGCCTCATCCGCATATCTCATCCAATTCTCAAAGGGACCAAAAGTCTTGTCCTGAACCAAGCCTTGGCTCAAGACTGCCCACCGTCCACATCCATCATATGGCTCTGTCAGCGGAATGTGCATTATTCCCCACATTCCTGGTGACCCAGCCCACATATATATCAAATGCCAAGCCTTTCGCAATCTGCTTTTTTGAAGACAGATGCACCGATAAGGCGAGACTGACATTCTCCAAGAGAAACTCACAGGCACAGTCATAACATTGCCGGTTTGTAGGCCTCCTGCTTGAAAGCCGTTGCCACATCTTGTGACTGAGTGATTGAGACTCGAGCTGTAAATAAAGATCTACGTGTGGTTTTGGGTCAGTTTATATGTGGGACGTCGTTGACTCCTTTAGGAGCAGCACAGATCTGGCGAGACAAGTTGGAAAGAGAAAGATGACAACAGCCACTTCTCCATGTGTCTTGGCGGCACCCAGCTAATGACGCCTGTAAACTGTAAATCTCTTTTTAATCCAAAATGTGTCTCTCTCCTCCAGCTATTCCCAACCAGTGTGATGTGGCAAGTTATCCAACTTCAGCTTCGGTTTGTCTGTTATTTTATCAGAAGGTTTACCGATCGGAGGTGGTCAATGGCTGTTGTGGCAGCAATCCCCAAACCCATCGGTGGACACCGGCGGTAAGGGATGCCGACAACATGAAAGAGGAGTCCTATCGGACCTGTTTGGCCTGTGGGACTCTGCAGGCAGCTGACCGCAGCCTCGGCGGAAATTATAGGACACGGGATGAGTGGCTGCGGAGAGGCTCAAACTGCTGCCCCTCACAACTCAACCCCAGATACGCGGTAGAGAATGAATGGATGGACGGATTTATCAGAACTTGCTTCATATCTTTGATCATCTACACTCTGAAATGCTCCCCTGCGATATTGCAGAATGTATTTGATTAACTTTGTGACATTTTTGGTTTGATGTTAGGCCACAAGTTTTTTTTGCGGAATAGAAAATATGTGGTTCTCTAGAAGTTAGGAAACACTGCTATACTCAAGTCTTTTAACAACTTACCTAGACACACATGACAACAGGTGTCCTGGTTCTTGGTTGGTGTCTGGCACAGAGCCGGGGGACAAACTTCAGTGTCGCATAGGACACGCCCCTGTCTACAGGTGCAACGTGTACACTCATCCAGGTCCCAGGTCTCCCCTTCCACGTAGAATTCCCCACCAGGGGCTCTGCACACCACCATGTCCATCCCCTCCGGCAGACCACTACCCGACTCGTCTGAAGTGTTGCAAGAGGAGAGAAATGGGGTCACATTCAAACGTGTTGAGAAGCATGAGTAACCAGGGATCCAGAAATCAGGAGCCCATACCACTGGAAATTTTGTCCAGATTGTGTTTTGATTCCAGCTGACATCTGCAAAGAGTGTCTAGAAGTGTCAACAATTTTATTTGTTGCCAAAACAGTGAATCAATTGACTTGACGGCAGTGTCTTTGTGTTGTGCCTTAACTCCGGATTATTCTAAAAATCGATTAATCTGTAGAGTTTTTGTCAATAGATGAATCTGATTTATGAAAACAAAAACAAAAAGTGGAGATTTCCTTCCCTTTATTCAACAACATGACATGATGTGACCTTCACGGTGCAGAAAATGCACAAACATGAATTATGATTAGTTCCTGGTGTGGTCCATAACATGTCAGACAATTGACCAAAATGTTGATATATTTTTTTTTCAAAAGAGAAATCTGAGGATATTTACTATTGAGAGGACTATTTTGACCATATAAATCCAACAAGGTCTCCATTACGCTTAATGGGTTATGAGAAATAATTGCAGATGACTTTGATAATCTATTAGGTGTCAACTGTTGCACATATAATATTGTTAATGTTCAAATCTGGGCTCCGGCCTTCCTGTGTGGGGTTTACATTTGCTTGCAAACTATATACAATACATGTTACGTGTATTGACAACCAAGTTATCCTTAAGTGCAAACCTGAGTGGTTGCATGTACCCTGCGATTGGCTGGCAAACAGTCAAATCAGACAAAAGTCAGCTGGGATGGGCTCCAGCACACCCGTGACCCTAATGAGGCGCAAGCTGTGTAAAAAAAAACAATAAATAAAAAATGGATGGGTAGTCGGGGTAATTTCGTCTCATACCCTCACACGTAGGACAACACTGGTCAGGCTTCATGACCGGATGAGAGCAGCTGGGCACAGGACAGGTTATGAGCACGCACATCTCCCTTCCGGAATGACAGTAGCAGTCACGGCAGCCATCATGCCAGCTTTCGCCTTCCTCATAGCGGTTGCCGTTCGAGGTAAAGCAAAAGCTGGGAACTGGGATGGGGGCGGTGGTGCTCGGGGAATGGGCAGTATCTGGACAAGAAAAAGATTCAAAACGGTCATTTTACTCAATGTTCAAAAGAGAAGTATCCTATTATTGCCTTGGAGCGCTAACCTTCCCAAAGCCACCAGTCGATGGATTTAACCCAGACTAGCTTTTAGTGCCAGTTGGAATCCACTTGGATCAGGAAGAGAGCCAAACTGAAACTTTGCAGTTCAAGCCCAAGTTGAGATGTGCCCTCTCTTTCATTTCCATCTGTTTGTTTTTTTTTTTCATTTTCATTTTTCAAGAAATAATTTCTCAACACTGAATATTTTGACAAACCACATCAAGTTTGCTCTCCAAGTTTGTATCCTCCGTTTGTTTACACGAAAGGTCTTTCTATTTGTAAAGAGCCAGTAGAGCCAGTTGCACTGACACAAGCACATCTTGAGGTTGAAATATTTATAACACAGCTAAAAAAATAAAATAAAAATAAACACTTCCTGTAAAATGGAAGATAAATCAGTCCTCTGGATTTTAACTTGGAGGTTGAGGGAATCTAATTAGACTTTCACCCATAGCTACTGGATAAAGCCAAATACCAACCAAAAGCCCGAAAAGGCAAACATTTAAGTCTCCGCAGAGGAGCAGCCAGAGGTCACAGGAAATCAAAAGTACAGCTTTGTAGAACAAACTCACACATAGATTTTCACCATGTTTCCATCCGTTTACTTTTATACTGACTCACAGTGGTGGAATTGTGCGCGTGAACAAGACGTGCTAACAATTTGACTGGATATTTATTATCCCGGAACCCTAATGAAAACCCATTTTCAGACCGCTGCCCTGGGCTATTTGCGTCACGAAAAGCTGGGCTGGCTAGCAAACTTATTTTGCTGAATGCAACACTCTTATACCAAGCACAGAAATTGACGGTAGTTCAGACGATTGCAGGTGAAGTGCAAATATAAACAAGGACACGACTGGGCGTTGCCAGGCATGTGAAATTGATCAAATGGGGCGATAATACGCTACAATTAATATATGTGATTATTAAGCTCTCCTACAGAGCATTTTGCCACTTTAATGCCAAATGACAGCTACCATGGACCACAAAACTCTACCAAGCTGTGCAATTACTAATTCAGTGGTACCTCTACTTACGAAATTGATTCTGGCAGAAATTTCTTAACTAGAAAATTTTGTAAGTAGAGACGCGTTTTCCATGTTAATGACCTAATCCGTTCCAAGCCCAGCCAAAATTCAGACATAAATGTTGTCCAAAGCATAAAAACGCATCAAAATTTGAGACAAATACATGTTACACTTAGATTATTGCACAATAAATGAGAATTGTGCATAATATAAAAAAAACAAAGAATAGAGAAAAGAATAAAAATGATTTAACTTTTAACTCCGTCCTCATGTTCTCTCTCAGAAGTGGTTTTTGCCTGTTGTTTTGTAAAGAACTGATCCGAGGATGTTTGCTTTTGTCGGCTTTTAACAATCCTTCAAAAATGTCCAAGGTAAACATCAGCATAGTGAGTGATCACCCGACTGGTGAACATTTTTTTGGGGTGATTCACATTTAAGTAAAACAATTGGAACACCTCATGGCCCAAAGGGCGAATGACGAGGACGCTGCATAGACACATACGGTAGAAGTCCCTCTTGGCAAATGGGAAGCCACGAAGATGCTAAGCAATAGCCAATGGCAGAGCAGCTCGAAGTATGTTGCGTTCATGAAACTCTGAGCTGCGACGAGCAGCCCATACTGTATTTTTACCTTTCGTATCTTGAAATTTCTTTCATAACAAGAGGCAATATTGTCTTGTTGAGGCGTTTCGTAACTTGAACATTTCGGATGAAGAGACGTTCCTAAGTAGATGTACCACTGCATTAGTGCTCTTAACATAGTTTGTGTGTACATCACGGCACACAACTAAGGCCATGCATTTTTTTTTGGGGGGGGGGGATACCTTTGCACATGCAGATCGAGCAGCCCTTCTTGTTCTTCCTGTAGCCATCGCTGCAGTGCTTGTCGCAGGTGAAGGGGGGGCACTTGACACAGCGGCACATCTCACAGCCGTGCTTGTTGCGACTGTGGGGGTCACACACACACACGCGCACACAGACACACACACACATACATAAAACACTAACACATGGACAAGTTTGAATGCCGTTGTGTTGTGTGGCACATAGCGAAGACCAGATGCCGGGCTCTGGTAGAACTGACATCTGGACCTGCTTTTCTTCATTTCTGTAATGGCTGCCTTTGAAGGAGGCCAAATAAAAAGACCAACATGAGAGATCCTTGTGGTTTGCACATCATACAAACCCAAGACGTAGTCGAAAATCCAATTCAGATGCTTTCAATTTAACCTGTTGCATCATTATTGCTCCTTAGGCCCCCTGGCACTCTTCGTTAGAAAAGCAGCTCATAAGAAGCAATGAAGCCAATTGGATTGGGATTGTAGAGAGAAACGGTCAAAGATCGGCTTTCTTGTCAAATTGAGGTGGATTTTTTTTGATTGACTGAAATAAGAAGAAAGTGTGGATACAAATCTTATGGCATGTTTGGAATTGTACCCCAACTCGGATCTAAATACAGTCAAACCTCGGTTTTCGAATGTCTCGGTTCTTGCCCAATTCGGTTTTCGACCAAAAATCTCGAGTTTTTTATGCCTCGGATGACGAACAAATTTCAGTTCTCGAACAAACTGAGCGCACTTGAATGCACCATTTGACTCCTCTCGCCTTCCTTACACGAGGAAGTGACGCTTCCTCGTGTAGCATTCCATTGTGAGCAGACGTGTTCAGTAAACATTTTTATTTTAAAAAGAGCGTGGTTTCGGTTTTCGAACAATTTCGGTTTTCTGATCATGTTCAGCGTTGCAGGGAGCAAGAGTCTGTCCCAGCTGACGACAAGCGAAACGCAGACGACACCCTGGACTGGTCACCAGTCCGTCACGAGACACAGATCGAGTCAGACAACCGTTTCCCTTCACATTCACGCAGTCACGCTGCGGGGAAATTATCGGAGCAAAAACTGCTGTCAAACTGCTTGCATGGGAATTTTTTTGGTCTACAAAAGTTCTTTTCAAAATGAAGCCGTGAGAATATCACTCAATCGCTCAATGTATCAATCCAGAGAAGAGAGATTACGAGTCATCAGGGACATATTCAAACTCTTCTTCTGTATCTTTCGACAAAACAAGACTCACCGCGTACAACGCCTTGTCGATATGTACCGTTAAATTGCGGTGAGATTTATCACTTAAACTATTACAAAGGTAGATCCACTGTGGATTTGTTTCAACCTGCACGTGGACTGAGAATAATGGACTAAAGCTGCTTGACAAAAAATTAAAAAAACACGAGACGGTTGCTTATGAAAGATGGACTGCAAACTCACTGCTGCTGATGTTCCAACTCATCCTTTTACCTCTCAGACGCCAAGTGCAGATATGAATCAGGCCCTTCTTTGACCACAGTTCCAAAGTGGGCGTAATTTGGCAGCTCAAAACCATCCCAATGTGTATTATATTACACAATACGCTTTTTATCCTCGTGCATTTTTGCTAGTGTTGTTCCAAGAGATTGACAATTTGCAAAATTGGGCGATTTTCAAGGAAATGCGACAGCTTCCACATATTTCATCCACTCGGATGGGTTGAAGACGAGAGTTGCCGGGAAAGATGAGAGGCTTTGGATGGATGGACAAACAAATGGCAGAAATACATTGCTTCACTGGCATGTAAAAACTTTTTTTTTTTTTAACTAAAGATAAGAATTCCTAAACTTCATCAGTTTACACATAAGGTGTGATTAACGGGTGGGTTGGGGGGGGCAGCTATGTAAATGTTGATGTACTTGGGAGACCTTAACGCCTTGTAAGACTGCAACTAACCTCAGCTTTCCCTGCTTGAATGAGGTGCTTTGTGTCACAACAAAGAGTCACACATTACGTACACGGCTAAAAAAAGGCCGTATTACACTCTAATACAGCACAAGAATTCATCATCTTATATTTCGCGTTTCATAATACCAATCTTGGCTGTCAACCAGTTCAGGGTGTCCCCCGCCTACTGCCCGAAGACTGCTGGGATAGGCTCCAGCACCCTTGTGAGGTTCGGAAAATGAATGAATGAATAATACCAATCTCACACTGCACCTCTGTCCAATATTTTGTATGATTTATTTTTTTTTTCTTCTCCTGCAGGAATTGCAGCTGCACAGTCCATAGTACAGTGTGGAGAATAATTATCCCAACCGTGTCGCTCTCTTTCTATATTCCTGTTTGGAGCCTGTACACAACTGTAGAAATAGACACTCATTGACAATTGTATAATTTCCCGCAGCGACCTTGATGATCTCTGACGGCATGCAGGCTAAGTGCCCCGGTTGGGAAGCGCCAGTATGTTATTTATTCCGGTCGCCTTGTATTTGTCACGTGTAAAAATGTAACGGTAGGCGGGGGACACCCTGAACGGGTTGCCAGCCAATTGCAGGGCACACACAGACGAACAACCATCCGCGCTCACATTCCCACCTAGGGACAATTGTGAGTGTTCCATTAACCTGCCATGCATGTTATTGGAATGTGGGAGGAAACCGGAGTACCCGGGGAGAACATGCAAACTCACACAGGGAGGCCGGAGCTGGAATTGAACCCGATACCTCTGCACTGTGAGCTCGATGCGCTAACCGGGCTGGACCACTGGGCTGCCTCACTTTTATCAGTGATGGACTTAGTATTAGTAATGAATTTTTTTTTTATTTTTTTAGGTGAATTTTACAATTTGTTTATGACTATAACCGATGTCTCGGACGGATCATGACAACAACAGCTGACCTTTTTGATCAAGTCAAGTACAAATACAGTCAAACCTCGGTTTTCGTCCATAATTCGTTCCAGAAGGCCGTTCCAAAACCGAAATTGTTCGAAAACCGAAACTACACTCTTTTTAAAATAAAAATGTTTACTTGAACACGTCTGCTCACAATGGAAAGCAACACGAGGAAGCGTCACTTCCTCGTCGACCCGAGGAAGCGTCACTTCCTCGTGTAAGGAAGGCGAGAGGAGTCAAATGGTGCATTCAAGTGCGCTCAGTTTGTTTGAGAACCGAAATTTGTTAGTCATCTGAGGCATAAAAAAACTCAAAATTTTTGGTCGAAAACCCAATTGGACGATAACCGAGACGTTCGAAAACCGAGGTTTGACTGTATTACAAATGAGTTCAGTTATTGTGTGTGTGTGTGTGCGCGTACTCACACAAATCCATAGAGGCAGGTCTTGGTGCAGGTCAAAGGTCGGCACCTGGGCACAGGGACGCTGCACTCGCACACCTCGCAGCCAAAGACGTCCCTCTCGTATCCCATGGGGCATTGCAGGGAACAA
The DNA here is from genome assembly GCA_018466805.1 of Hippocampus abdominalis. Taxonomy (NCBI): domain Eukaryota; kingdom Metazoa; phylum Chordata; class Actinopteri; order Syngnathiformes; family Syngnathidae; genus Hippocampus; species Hippocampus abdominalis. Next base: position 11,994,417 of record CM031705.1, on the reverse strand, counting down.
TATTTTCCCAGATCGGGGCAGGAGTCATCTGAAAGAGTTGAAGCAAAGGTCAGCTGATGACAGGCACAAGTCGTCCATCAGAAGCGCAGGCAGCAGTGACTACGGGGCGGCTCGCAGGCTACATTCTTGGGGACAGAGTTCGTCGCCATGGACACGGACAAGTTGGGATGGATATGAACTTGTATACACAGCTGTCAAAGCCGCAGGTCTCAATTTCCCGTTGACAGAACTAACGCAAGAAGAACATTGCAAGAATCGGCGTGGAAATATGCATCGATATGACAACAACCGAGTGCAAAATAAGGTTTTGACAATAATGTCGAGCATTGCTTATTCTGTGCAAGGGTAACTTCAAAAAAAGGGTTTCATTGGTTCTGTGTCCATGCCAGCATCCTGAAAATGGTTTTTTAATGAAGAAAAATTGCACTGTATTAGATAAATGGGAAGTTCTGTAAAATTCTGGGAAGGTCTTTGTATCTTATCTTATAAAAAGATAACAAAATAGCTGAAAATCAAGAAAGTGTCATAAGTGTACTTTCTGTTGAATTAAATGTATTGGAAGAATGTCACACGTGGATGTTAAGTGCAAGGAAATTCTTGATTGGCGCATAGTTGATAACAGCACGACACCAAGATCTTATTATGACAAATGAATCATTTTGGAAAGTGAGTAAAAAAAAAATTGCAGTCTATTTTAAAGCCTGTTTTCACATGTTAACAATTTCAGGTCGCAAAAGGCCACTTCATCTTAACGTCATTGCCTTAATCGGTTATTACTATCGTGTAAATGGACATGTTTGAGAAATTCCATGATACTTTGAACCAATTTCGTCCACCGTAAGCGACGAAAAGCAAACTTACTATTAAGACACTGGCAGAGCAGACATCCATTGACGTCTTGATAGAAGCCATAAGGACAGTCGTTTTCGGAAAGGGTGCAGTTTTCCAGAGGTGGACACAGCATGGGGCTGACCGTTTCATAGGAAGGTTCTGGAGAAAGAAAATTGAGATGGATGGTGGTACCTCTACTTGCAAAATTAATTGGTTCTGGAAGAAATGTCTTAAGTCGGGACGCATTTTCCATGTAAATGCCCTAATTCGTTCCAATCCCCCCCCAAAATTCAAACATAAATGCTTACTAAAGCAAAAAAAAGAATCAAAATACATGTTACAATTAGATTATTGCACAATAAATGAGAATTGTGCATAATATAAAAAAAAAACAGAGAATAGAGAAATTATTTAACTTTTAACTGCGTCCTCATCGTTTTTTTGCCCTCTTTCGTTCATGTTCTCTCTCAGAAGTGCTTTTTGCCTGGCGTGTTGTCAAGAACTGATCCAAGGACGTTTGCATTTGTCGGATTTTAACAATCCTTCGAAAAATGTCCAAGGCAAATATCAGCAAAGTGAGCGAGCGCCTGACTGGTGAACACTTTTTCTGGGCCATTCACATTTACGGAACGCCTCATGGCCTGAGGGTCGAATGACGAGGACGCTGCATAGACACATAATCTATCTATTTATCGAACAACCTCTTAGCCAATGGGATGCCAGCGTGATGCTCGTTAGTCGCCAAAGGCAGAGCAGCTATAAGTATGTTGCGTTCTGGAAACTCTGAGCTGCGAGTAGGAGCCCATCCTGTATTTTTACCTTTCGTATCTTGAATTTCTTTTCGTAACAATAGCCAATATTTTCCTGTTGACGCGTTTCGTAACTTGAACATTTTCATATGTAGAGGTACCACTGTGTTTGGAAAAAGAAACAATTACAGTCAAACCTCGGTTTTCGAACGTCTCGGTTCTGGACCAATTCGGTTTTCGACCCAAAATTTTGAGTTTTTTTATGCCTCGGATGACGAACAAATTTCGGTTCTCGAACAAACTGAGCGCACTTGAATGCACCATTTGACTCCTCTCGCCTTCCTTACACCAGGAAGTGACGCTTCCTTGGGTAGACGAGGAAGTGACGCTTCCTCGCGTTGCTTTCCATTGTGAGCAGACGTGTTCAGTAAACATTTTTTTTTTTAAAAGAGCGTGGTTTCAGTTTTCGAACAATTTTGGTTTTCGAACAGCCTTCTGGAACGGATTATGGATGAAAACCGAGGTTTGACTGTACAAGATATTTCCGGGCTTCCACTAGTTGTATTAGTGCTGCCATAGCATGTAGCGGGCTTTTAAAAAAAAAAATAAAATTATTACCCACTTTAAATCTCTACCTCTTCAGACTTCTCTCATTTTCAAGCAAAAAGAGTAATTGCAGATAAATCTAGACTGGAGGGCCACAGTAAGATACACGTCGGTATTGCGATGGGAGCGAAGAGACAAAAGCACACAAAGTTCACGTGCTGTGAGCGTCCTGTAAAACCTCTCCTGCCACGCTCAAGTGGGAGGAACAATGCAATGAGCTGTAACTAATTATGCGCGCGCACACACGCACACACACACACACACACACAAATAAAGGAGGGATCCACATCAGCTCTGCAGCACTCCTGTTTTTAAAGTGCTTTATGATGTGCCTCGCACACAGGTGGGTCTAATTTTGGCGGGCAAGAGTAATAAAAGGGACACAAAGAGCCCCACAGCTTGAAGAATGCTCTGCGGCCTCCGCTTTAATGAGCCCATGCCGACATTGCCTCTGAAGTCAAACTGCAGGGTTAACGGGAGCCTGCAACACGTGCTCACTTCATAAAGTCTTTGAACCGTATCGACGCAGGGTTCGAGAAACCATAACGACACGTTTCAGGCGCCGCTCCGTATACCTTCGCAGAAGGGGCAGCACTCGCCGGGGATCTTGACGGGATTCTGGCAGCTTTGCTTGCAGGCCATGGCCGTGCAGTGCGGCTCGCCATCCACACACTGGCAGAAGGTGCAGTCGTCCTCTTTCCACTGCTCCTCGTGGGCTCGCAGCTTGTTGCTCACCCAGCAGCTGGCCTTTGTGCTGTCTACTGAGAGGAGCTCCACATCTGGGAGGGAAGCGGGGGAGACGCAGGGGAGCAAAGAAAATGAAGGAGAAAAAAAAAAAAAAAGAACTCATTCAGATATATGTGGTCGTTTGCTTTGGCGACCTTGGAGCGAGATTCAAAAGCAATGTCTCAGTCCGATGTAATGTTGTGTGCCCCTACTGTAAGTAGCAGCCGGGAATATGATACTCCAAGTGGGGGTGGGGGTGGGGAGCTAATAAGATGAGGAAACTGGCCAGACACCAAAAGCTATGAAGGCGACGCTGTTGGATTTGGATGACTTTAGTTCCTGACTTATGAATGGATTTAACTTGAATGAGGGCTTGGAATGTGGCCGTTTCATCATGCGGCCCTGAGATCCTTTCAACTTGGTGGGGGTAATCGTCGTAAATGCTTGGCTATGCTGAAAGCCGGGATGGCCAAGGTCCCTCATAATTTGATGACAAAGCAAAAAAAAAAAAGAAGTGGCGGTGTATCGTCCAAAAAGTCTGGATTGGCAAGTTATGGGACAACATGAGACGTTTTTTTTTTTTTTCCTGTGGTGCAGAATATGCTTTTGGGCCATTTGATTTCATTCATTCAAAGGGCTTTTTGTGACACAACTTGTTCACACAAGCAAAAAGGTTACAACGGTTAAGCTCTCTCACGACATATCGATTGCTTTCCAGGTCTCTCAGTTTCTTCAAATGGATGACCCCAATGGATGGTCATTCCATTTTTAGCGCTGTAGTGCAAAACACTAACTCTGGTATGTTCATTTCCCTAGTTGGCAACTTTCTCCTATGGGGCACAGCCCAGCGCAGGGCGACCTGCTCCAGCTGGAGTCGCTGAATGAGGTGTGAAAGAAACTTAACAGTCGAAGTTATGTCAGGAAAATTACTTGTTTTAAATTTTTTCTTACACAGCTCACACTACTAATTAAATAACTATTTGCCCTTGCTACTGTTTGCAAGGTCATGATGGGTACAAAGTGACTCTTCAAGCCATGAAATTTATCGATGAAGAAATGTGATGACGGAAATTCTCAAGAGCCAATGGATCATATGCACAGCAAAACATGAAGCATTTCCGGTGGAAAGGTCAAGTGGCGTAACAATTTCCACTATGAGCATATTTCAAGGTAATGGGACGCAATCTGATGGAAAAATAACCTCCCAAAACTAGCACGATTTTTAAAGACGAGGTCTTTCACGAGGATGTTCGGCGATTCAACTCGGACTCGCATCGTAACTACAAAGAAGAAAGGAAGTGAAGCGTCCCAGAGTTTCACCATGACAGCGAATTCAACAGTCGGTGGCGGTCGGAGCTCGAATTAGCTTTGCAGCCGCTCCACTCACAAAGCTGCCATCATTCCAGCAGGTGAACTTTGATGTTTGTCATTGTTAATCACGATGCGTTTACCAGACGACCGGACGTTACCACGCCACCTTACTCCAAACTAAGTGCTGTGAGCATTGAGTCCATTAAAGTTGATATCAAAAACCCTGTTTTGCTCAACTAGCATTGGGGTCCAGTGACTTGGTGACTACATTGCTCCAACCAGGAGAGCAAGACCTACTGAACTGACGGACTTTAGGGCGGGGGTCGGCAACACGCGGCTCCAGAGCGACATCTAGTGGCTCCCTGGAGCTTTATAAAAAATGTTTGAAAATGGAAAAAGATTTTGATAGTAGGCTAATATAGCTCAAATAGATACAGATACATGTGGCAGCTCCGAAAAAGGAGAGCTGCGGTGTTGGTTTTTTAAAAACGTACACTTTATTTATGCTTTTAACAGTCTCAACAAACACAGACACACGTCTGCGTGCCTTCTCTCTTCTCGTTCGACTCGAGAGGCGTTCAAAGACAGCCTCCGAAAAACGGAAATTAATGATCACTTCAATGACACTAAGAAAAGCGAAAATAATGCACCAAAACAAAAAATCATGCGAGGAAATCACAAAATAAATTCTATGGGGGCGTTTGTGAACACACAACAAAGGAATGAATAACATAAACAATTCTGAGACAGTCCAGTCTCCTACATACATACAGGATGTGTTTCCTTCATTCTAAGTTTTACAGAAGGCTTTTATTAATTTTATTTTTTTTGCTGCACCAGACATATTTGTTTTTTTGTTGTTTTTTTGTCCTATATGGCTCTTTCAACATTTTGGGTTGCCGACCCCTGCTTTAGGGTTTAGGATTGTTTGGCCTTGGTGGAGGCCAACGCGATGCTGTGTTCCATTCTAGATGACATCATTTGATATTTCATTCAAGACTGAACTTCCTCGAGGCGGTTATGATTTAAAATTTTGTGTATTCTATTATAAAAAAATAAAATAAAACCTACCTATGCAGACAGGACAGCATTCGCCCTCAGGAATGTAGAAGTTCTCACAGTCGAGCTCAGCGCACTCCGCCTTGGAGCAGAAGGAGATTCCTCCCCGGCACTGGCACAGCCAGCAAGGGTCCATTCGGTACACTTCACCATCGGAGAACTCCTTTCCGTTGTGCACACACTTAGGGGACACTGAAGAGAAGGAAAAAAAATTAAAAAAAATGTCATTACGCTTAAAAGGCCCTAAGCCGACAGTCAGGCAGTACTGGAGTTTGTCTTTTCAACACCATTCCATTTTCTTAACAAGCGCAGTGCACAAAAAAAATGATTGTCCTCTGTTCGCATTCATCGAAAGCAACTGGCACTGAGGGACACAATGATGGCTGAGGCTAACCATATGGAGTGGTGTGTGTTAGACAATAAAGCAAAGGCGACGGGCAGAACTTTCCTAGGGATCTGTTAAGCAGCGAAAGAGTGTCGGACGCTCGCCGTGCAGAGTAAAACAAAACAGAAGTGGCTCGGAGGTTTTGGCAGAAAGCCGCCTTGTGTGCTAGTGGCAAGGTGGAGTCAATCAGTCGTCTTTACCACAATAGAACATTTCTCTGTGACACATGAATCTCCTGCCCTGGAAAATGATCAGTTAAGACTTCTCAATCAAGTTGGTATTGATGAAAAGTCAAGTGACTCATCATTGTGTGAACCGAATTCAACACCCGGCAACCAGAATCAGATACAGATGATGGGATAAACGGCCATTTGCAGTCACGGAGGCTTTGCCGAACGACCTGAATTGAACAGAAGTAAACTCTACAGCAGCGGCCCTCAACCTATTGTTGCCCCACGGATCGGTTTATTTTCGGGGACCGGCCTTTAAGGTGTGGTGGATAAATACAACAAAATAATATGATATGACCTGCATGAAAACGGCGGTATTTTCGAAACATAATAATAAACACGAATCATGACAGGAGGAACGTCCGATCTGGCCGCAACACTCTGTGGTCGCTATGGTAAGATTTAAACGTGCCTTCAAAATAAGACATGCCGCAAATACAAAGTGCATGAAAAATACGACTCACCATCGCTACATGCTATGCAGAGTGGGCTTGGTGCGTGGGAATCACCCGTTGAGATAAATCTGTATTTTAAGTAGGACTCCTGATACTGTCTATTAAATGTAGTCTTCTTTTTCTTGAAAGTCGAAGGCTCCTCTCTTCGGTCTCCTGGCTGGGCCTTTTCCTCTTCCCGAAGAGGTTTGTTTTTTTACTCATTTTGCGAGCTCCCGGGTTTCATTTTAGCGGTAACCTATCACGTGATTGTGTCAAGAGTCACATAATGTAAACGGATGTAACAGAGGATCTGGTAATTTTTCAAAATAAAACATATTTCAGAGTCCGAAATAAATACAATGGAAGTAAGTTTTTTTAATTCTTTCTGTGCAGCCCGGTACCAAATGAACCACGGACCGGGGGTTGGGGACCGCTACTCTACTGCTTAGCGGAGCTTTAAAGCCTAAATAACTGACCTGTACCCCCCACCACATTTTTGCACCCTCTAAATAGATCCCACGATCCTCTTTTGGAATCGGTGGTGGGCTGTCAATCTGCTATGACCAGATTCACAGGGCTGAGAGTTCACACCCTCGCACTGCAAAAAAAATAAAATAATAAAAAATAAATTAAAAAAATAAATGAGTTTTAACATTGGCAGTCAGAGTGAAAATCCCCAAGGTAACGTACAGTAATGTTAAGATCGTGGTTATGCATGTTTCTTGCAGACCCTAAAGCTGAGCTCCAAGAGAGCAATCAATCACTGCGCTCAGCCAAGAGCCCAGCGTCGACGTCAAGTTTTGGAAAACGAGTGTTGTCCTGAACATCTACACCCAAAGCTGAGCACATGGGATGCGGAAGACGTACCCAACCTAATTGTCAGTTCTCAAATCTAGCCTATCGCAAACAAACAGAATCATTATGAACTTCTGTTCTCTTTTCCAGATCATCGCAACATGCACTCCTTTCCCAGCCAACAATGGCGCAACTCTTAAAACAGGTGGAACATGGTGTCACTGCAGCCCGCGGAGCTGGACAAAACCCCACGGCCAAGTGGGACGAACCCAGGGCCAAGTGGGCAATGGAAACCTGGGAGTCATCCCAACAGTGGATAAAATGTGCCAATGAAAGCACGTTGTGTTTAATTGTAGTCTCTGACATAGCTTCGGTCCTCAGGTTTCTTGCCACTCCTTGACGACCTTTTGTTGACCTTTTCAACGTTATTTACAGTAAAAACCCTTTTTGATTTTGCATTGCCTGGGTTGACCGAGGCTGTAATAAAGGCAGCAATAGAGAAAAAAATTAGGGCTATTATTTCGATAGATCTCAACAGGGATGGCCGGTGACAGAGAGTCTTGGTGCCCGTCCTCGTCAATGTCCCGGTCTATTGAACTTTGCGTCACCAAGCTCAGGCACGCGTGGCGAACAGACAGTAGGGGCCGCACAAAAGACATCAAGCCTTACACCCAAAGAGCAGCAGACACTTGTTATCAAAACACTGATCCCATGGCCCCCGTGGCCGCCATTCAGCCCCCGACAGCCTGCCGGACTCGATTACCCTCCCGACTGGCAGAATGAAGCACATAAAAAGCATTCCCATCAATGAACTCTTGAACCTTTTGCCTCTGGACGTGTGACCAGACAAGAACCCTTTGACACTGCACTTCTGTTGAACAAATTCATAGCCTAAGCACTTTCCTGGTCACTGGGTTTGTTAAGTCCATTAATTCCAGGACATGGCATCCATTTATACATGTGGAAGCGCCAGAATGGGAATTTGTTCTGTTGGTAAAACAGCGAATATTTGTTGAGAGCGCAGAGTAAACAGAGCACTCGCATAGGTCCCCTCCCTGCCTCATTGGCTCTCTTGGGGCCTGAAACATGAAGCAGGATTTGGAACTTCAATCCGAGTTTCCAGCAGTGTTGTGATGCTGGGCCGCTAAAAGCCTTTCCAAAAAAAAAAACATAACAAGGGGAAAGCTGCACAAACAGCAGAAAGGTCTCCGAGGAAGTTACCCAAGACACTCATTGTATTTCCTGGATGAGCATTATATGAAAACTGTTAATGGTCTGCAGGGGGAGTTTCTTGACTCATTCGTCTTTGTCAGCTCTGTTTAGTTGACTAAAAGACCGATTACAGAACTTTTAGTTGCGAGCCTGACATCATCAAGAGCTGTGTTGCATGATTTGTATTTATTCTCCACATGCCCCGAAATCGTATTCTTGCTCTTGTGTATACTTTGCTGAATAATTTTAACAAATCATTGGCTCACTTACACCAGCTTCAGCCAAAGGTTTTCCTTGCGTGCCATTAGTCTAAAAGCTAAGCTTTCCAATCAGTTATTGGACAATTGACGTTGGATTGTCATTTACGTGAATGTGTGTAGCGACAGTATACAGTGAAACTCCTCTACAACGAAACCTACATGGGTGAAAATACCCCCTAGTGTGAAAAAATCTTCATGCATCAACACCATTCCCACTCTCCTGCCCCCATACAACGAAAAAAAAAACCCTGCTGCGTTATACGAAATCTTTTTCTCTGCTCTTGCCTCGCGATGAGATTCACTACAACAAAGTCTAACCCAACAGCGACCTCTGCTGCTTCGTTCAGAAACGGCAACAGCAACCACCACACTGGTTTACACATGCGCAATAGTCTAGGAAGTATTTGTTATTGTTAGTTTCAGACGCAGCAAGAACGTTGCATTGCTAAAATGGCTACAAAACTGACATTTGGATGTCAAGCAGCTAAGACAAGAACAGCTCTGATGCCGGAAGAGAGGGTAAAAGTGATCAAAATGAAAGACCGAGGAAGCAAAATAAAAGACATTATCCAAGAAATAGATGTAAGTGAAAGTGAATGCTGATCGTAAATTTCGCGATTTCTTTCCCTTTTTTTCTTTCTACACAGACTATATGAAGTGTCAAATAAGTGTATGCTCATACTTATGCACTATTGGAATAAAAAAAAAAAGAGCACACATACGTTTGTGTGTGTGTGTGTGTGTGTACACCTGAGATCAAATTTGCTACAGTGAAAAACCCCCTGTTGTGAAACATTTGTTGCTGCGAACATGATTTCGTTGTAGGGGAGTTTCACTCTATAATCATGTGGGTCACAGTTGCCAGAATTCCTTCCAGTCCTGTCATATACCGTTACTGTTTTTTTAAAAACTTGTTTTACTTCAGTAATTCTAATGCAGATGGGTGAGAATAAACTTCTATCTCCTGTAATCATCAGCTATGTGTGCTTTTGGTCAGCAGGGGGTGAGAAGGTGCACGAGAGAATAATTGCCCACAAAAAGGAGATGAATCTCTCACCTACTCTGAGCATAACCACAACCCCCCAGCGGGAGAGCAGTCAGAACAGTTTGTGTAAAGTGCATTTGGGTGGAATCACCTTTCTGGCACTCAAAGACATCGCAGCAGTCTCCAGGCTGACCACTGGCCTTGCTGAGTGGCACAGCACGCTGTCCGCTCGGGCAGTTGGGTCGGCGGCAGGTCCCAAAGTCGCAGGTGCACTGGGGTGAAATGGAGGGGCAGCAACCAGCAGGAGGTGTGTAGCTCTTGGTCAAGACGGAGCCTTTTGGGCATGACGACGCCTGGAGGGCAGGACAGGTAACGCCGGCGCACCTGAGTTCATCTGTAATGGACAGACATCAAGACACAGGAGGGTATAAGCGTGAATGATTAATATGTGGGAAATATACACTTGAAATATTTGCCAGTTACAAAATAAATACGTGATTGACTATAGTCAAAGATCTTGTCGGATTAGGTCTCTTGGGCACATAACTAGATAAGTGTCTTGAACTAGGCTGTTGCGTCGCTGTGACCTTTTTCCGGGCTTTGCGTATTCCTGTCTAGTGTAAGAATAGGAAGCCTTTTGGACAGAGTAGACCTTTCGCATCTGGAAGAAAAAGGCTGCACGGCCGTGTGATGCGCTTTCTGGTAGTTAGTGTTAGCATAGCAGGCATTAAAAATACGAGGCCCAAAAGAGGTTTGCCGGGAAACCTTTCAAACTTAATACAAAGTAGATTTTGCTTTTGGGATATTTCATCCAGTCACTAATGGTGTCATGGCATGGTGTCATGCATCTGACTTTGATGCAGGCGGATTTTGGTTCAGTGATGGTGTGAATGTGAGAGTGAATGCCGTCTGTCTCTGCGAATGACTGGGCGTTGTCGATCTTTGGCCTGAATTCTGCTGGAACAGGCTCCAGCTGCCTGCAATCCTGAAGGGACTAATAGAAAATATGAAGGGTAGTATACAGTAGAACACAGGTGTCAACCTAAAGGCCCGGGGGACAGACCCAGCCCGCCGCGTCATTTAACGTGGCCCCCGCGAAAACAAATCAGGTGTGTCTTTGCTAAAATCGAACATTTTGCTACCCCATTTACACTCATTTGAGCAATATTTAACAAGCTATTAGAGTTGACCTGACTGATTTCAAAACTAGTAATCCATTGATCTGTTGTGTACAAGTAATAATGCGATGAAACATTTTTGTGGTTTCACTGTCCTAACGGCCCTCCGAGGGAAGATGTAACTCAAGTCCTGTGACAAAAACGAGTTTGACACCTCTGCAGTAGAAGACAGATGGATGGATAGTCAGCCAGACCTTTAATTTATTCTGCATCCAAACGATGAAACTGGTAAAGGATCCTACACACAATTACAAGATTTAACTGAGCAAACACCAGATTTAAACAATTTGGCCAAAGATACTTGCCCCTTTTATCAAGAAAAATCCAGATTCATAGATCACTGTAGACAGGATGTTGGAGACCAATGAATGAATGTCCAACCAGATAAACCCACTCTGATCAAATGGCGAAAACGGGAACGCAAGAGCCTCTTGTATAAATATTGGCTAGCTCACACCTCAACTCAGTCAACTGACTCAACAAAGACGCTACACTCCAATTACGGCTAAAATCTCAAGTTCGCAACGCCATCCAACACAAACCCAACACACAGTCATTAGATCCACACTTCACTCTGTGACAGCTTTACGGCATCCTGTCAGGGAAACCAGTGCGCTACTTTCGACGTGACAAGGGCAGGCCCGCGCAGACCTCGTCAAAGGGGTCTGGGATCCAGACCCAGCATGACTGAACTGGATGGTAATCCAAGCAGCTCCTCAACAGAGCTTTTCTTCTTCTCCCTACTCCGCTTCACTTGGCATGCGTTGGTCTATACATTCACCAGAGCCAACAGAATAGCTCTGATACCTCTTGTTAAGCGGGGAGGTGGGTGCAGGGCCACTGCAAATCTGGGCAAAGGGGCTGAAAGGGTGTATTTTGGAGGCTGTTCAGGAAAAAGAAAAAGTGGAAGGCCTCTGCACCAACATTGTTCGAGAACAGAATCTACCTTAGCAAGATTGGATTACCCCAACCAAATGGGACATCACATCTATTCTGGTCCTCTGTGCTGCGGCAATGTAAACAACGCTGGCCAAGAGTGCGATTGGGAGCACAGACTCATGGTCTGTCTTCTAATTGTCAATCACTTCATGAAGCAAATTCACAGATCCGCTCCAGAACATACAGTACACAAACACTTTGCACGGTGAAGGAAATCTGAAATCGCAGCGGGAGCAGAGATGATGGATGACGAGAATGAGTCAATAGACAATGGCATTAAAATCCGGATTCTGACTTAGTAGGTATGGGACGTACTTGGAACATTTGCTTGCACAAAGAGTGTATGGTTGGTGAGGGAGGTTAAATCCTTCACGCGGACTTTCGAGAGTTTTGGTTGTATTTCCAGTTCTTGATCAGTATCCCAGACTGGAGCATGCTACATGGGGCATATTTCAAAAACTATCAAAGATGCCTTGTGAACTTTGCCAATGAAATAGGGCAACAGAACGGGATGGTGAGAAAACTTCCAGCCTCGAACCCTGATGACTTGGAACCGAGAAGCATTGATCCCACAGCCTATTCCCCCAATCATCAATTCCGGGAGGTTCTGGAGCCATGCATGTTTTTAGGCGCGGGAAACCCTGAACAGGTTGCCAGCCGATCGGAGGGCACACACAGACTCCACGGGGAAATGAGTGTTCCATTAATCTGGAGTTTTTGGAATGTGGGAGGAAACCGGAGTACCCAGAGAAAACCCACGCAGGCACGGGGAGCACACGCAAACTCATCATTCCAACCTTAAATGAAGCCATGTCGACTTCTGTATTTAGACTGGTGTGTGTGTGTGTGTGTGTGTCAGGGGTGGGGGGCACTGAAAGATGAAGTTGAAGATTGGAAAAACACTTTTTGGGGGGGGGGCTTTGATTAATAGAGGGGGAGCGTAATTTATCTTTACTGTACCATTTATTCAAGGAGCTTGGGAAAAGAGAGGACTGCCACAGAGCTCTCATTGAAAGGAGTCATAGAAACTCAGGGAAAAGCTCTGTATGCAATAATTTTGGACCTTATTCCTACAGCGGAGTTAAATTCATGTCATTGACCTCTGACTGACGACAACGAAGTCTGCCACACATTATTTCCAGACTGGTTTTGCATATGAAAACCTCATGTGGCACTAAATCATTGAAAACGCTCTGGAATGATCCCGTTCTGCACTGAAAAAAACAAAAAAAAACACTTTCGATGTATTGTATGTCTCCTAGTGAATGTTGATTACTCTTTCACGCTGATAATAGCTGGGGTTAGAGTGCACTGGGAAAGGCAGCTGTCAGACACGCTATTGTTATTCAAATGAACGGAATAAATTGAGTTCATTTGCAAAAGCTTCCGTCCCTTGTGATTCTAATTAATACAATTTTCTGCCTCGCACATTTTCGAGCACAATAGCGGATGGGGAAAAGTCAACGGCAAATGGATTTTGTGCCGTTTGTGTTCTGTCGCTGGGCATGGATGGCTCTAATTAGAACCATTTTTGTCTTATAACAGTGACCACACTCCAGTTTGCACAGACACAAAAGGCCTGATTTGGTATGCTTGATTAAGTGTCTCGGCCCGAAATCACATTTTGTGCCTTTGTTCGTCGCCATCGTGGCAGAGAAGAATAGTAAGACGCCAGAACGTAAGCAGCAGAAATGCAAAATAAACCTGTCCCACACTCACAAGTCATGCAGAAAGATATCCCAAGCTGGTCTTGAAGGAGCTCGGATAAGAAAATTGCACCATTACCACGGAATGAGCTCTTTTGTCAACAATGCCCGTTTCTGGCATCTCAGCAGCTCATTGATGAAAGAAAAACATCTCCTTTCTAAATGTTTTTTTCCCGCCCCTCACTCCAAACAAGGGCACAAGGCAAGCAGTCTTTCCCCAAATCGGAGCGCTTCAGCCAGGCAGAGGAGACTTGTGTTGACAGCCTCCGTTTACTCATGGAAAGAAAAAAAAAAAAAAAAAACGCACAATGAGAGTTCTGTTCACCAACTGACTTTGGAACCAAGTCAGCATAGAACAACGCTGTCTCAGTCCAGCTGCTCTCCGTGGATTTATGGTCTATCCTGAGCTTTTTGAGACTTATACACAATAGGTACACATCAGGGCATCTCGAGTGTAAAACTATGGGGGGGGAGCTCGGCTTCATGCCCAACAAGAAGTTACAGCTGCGAGAGTTGGCATTGTTTTTCTGTGTGTGTGTGTGTGTGTGCGAGCAAGCGTGAGGCCCACAGAGCAGGATACTTTCTGGGGAAAATTGAGACCATGGGCAGAAGCTTGTGGCCATGATAGTCTGAGCATCACCTGCCAACAGGCCCGACTGCTCATTATTTAGTGCAGGGATGTCCAAGTTCGGTCCTCGGGTGTCCATTTCCCGCTGCCACACACCTGATTGACATGATCAGCTCATCGGAGAGTTATTCACAAGCCTGTTAATGATCCTTCATTTGAATCAGGTTGGAAACATCTAAAACAGGTTTGATATTGGGATCCTTAGGACTGGACTTGCAGACTCCTGATTTAGAGATGATACTCTTCATCCATTATTTCAAGAAGCGCCTGTGATGGTCAGGTTTGACTTGGCTAAAGAAGAGGTCCGTGCAATACTACGCGGCTATGCTCCATTTGCTCACGTTTACAAAGTCAAGTCAATGGCAGTCAAGGAACAGGACTTTTATTATTCATTCATTCATCTTCCGAACCGCCTTATCCTCACTAGGGTCGCGGGGGGTGCTGGAGCCTATCCCAGCTGTCTTCCGGCAGTAGGCGGGGGACACCCTGAATCGGTTGCCAGCCAATCAAAGGGCACACAGAGACGAATAACCATCCACGCCCACACTCACACATAGGGACAATTTAGAGTGTACAATCAACCTGCCATGCATGTTTTTAGAATGTGGGAGGAAACCGGAGTACCCGGAGAAAACCCACGCAGGCCTGGGGAGAACATGCAAACTCCACACAGGGAGGCCGGAGCTGGAATTGAACCCGGTACCTCTGCACTGTGATGTCGACGTGCTAACCACTGGACTACCGGGCCGCCCCGACTTTTATTATTATTTGCTTCAACACGAGTATCTTTCGGTCTCCCTTAATAGAACTCGAGTGTGGTTTCCCTCTTTGCGTGTTTTTGTTGGTCTGATGTGAAACAAGTTAACTCGACTTCAATTTCTTTGAGACCGAAAGCAAGTAAACAGATGAAACTGTTGACTAACTAGTCTTCAATCTTGTATGTTTGTTGCTAGCAAGTTTATAGCTCAATATGACCCTTATAGCGGACGGTGTTTGTTGACACCGTCGGTCACCTACAATTCCTTGTGAGGATAAGCAGTACAGAATATAAAAATACCCATTATTAATGTTAAAAACAAAAGACACCATTTCACTCACTCACTCTGTACACTAAACTTCCCCCCCTTGTCTAAATTCTTGTAACTAGCGATGAAACGGTTCCCAGTTTACTGATAAACAACGATAAAATTTCAAAGTGTTAGGCATCCCCTTTTAAATTGTACTGATCTTTTTGTTATTTGAAGACTCGAAATAGGTGTTATTGTGAGTGTGAAAGATTTTGGTTGTCAGGAAGTCCCCTGAGAACATTACGATACGCTGCATTGAAGATGGATGGCAGAATGTGCCATGTTTAGCTACAGGATAGCTATACCCAAAATGATAACCCCGCCACCCCAGTGAATGCTGGCGTCACAAGCATTAATATCTTTCTAAAATCTGAATTTTGGATAGAGTTATCTATTTGTATATCAACGTTTGATTGCGAAGATGTACGTAACGTAGCCCAGTGAGGCTAATGCTAATGCTCCACTTCATCGGAAATATGAAATATATAACGGTCAGGGTATTAAATCTGAATAGCAAATGGTAAAATCCATGCGGGATTGTAGCTGTGTGTGTGTGTGTGTGTTTATGTGTGTGTTGCTGCTTTAGAGTGTATATTTGCTCATACTGCTATCTGTGAGAGACCGATAAGGCTCCATTATTATGTGCAGCCAATTGTACGACTCCTCTGAAACATTGTTTGTGCTTATTCATATCAGCAAGAAAAAAGGTGGGGAATTCCTTCCAAATAGCAGTCGGACGCCTTATCGGGAATTACACATAAACTCTCCTTGAGTGTAAAATGACCCAACGTCACCCTTCTAAGCAAGGGGCCTGACGGAAAAAAAAACTCATCAAAATGTTTGGTTTCACTCGAGATTTCCTATCTTGCAGTGTCTGCCCGCACCGCCCCCTCATCATGTCCTCTTTAGTTTCAGACAGAAGGGAGCGTCTGCTCACCATGTTGCCTTGGACCGAAAGTTTGCCGCCGCATTACATCAGCGATTTGTAAAACAAAAGGAGAACAAAAATTGCAGTGAAAATACAGTAGAAGAGGTCACTGAGCGCCGGCGGTAGCATGGTTGCAATCTTGTGACACTTTGAAGTACAGTACACGGAATTAAAAAAAAAAAAAAAAAATGGTGTGTTGAATGTGCTCGATTTTATTTTGTCAAGTGGTTGCACACAGTAGAATCGTCGGCATTCAGATACAATTTTTTTAAGGAGATGTATATTAAACTTTAAAAAAAATGTAACTGGATACAGATTATTTTATTTCAAGCAACAACTTGGCGGAAAATAAAATTGAATACACTCAAGGCACCCTTTTTTGTTTTTTCAGTGTAATGACCGGCTCTTTGGATTTCAAGTCTGCGATGTCAATACAGCAACCAGCCATTTTAAGCACGTTTGTTTAATTGTTAATCTATGCCAGTGACGTGTCATGACGGGCACAACAAAGCTCTTCCGCCAGATGGCAGAAAGTTCAGTGTATCGACCTGTTGCAATTCCCACAAAGACCCAAATCGTAAACAAAGTCAATTTGTGAGTTGAGTAAAAGCATGACTTCAGTATAGGATTTTTGTTTGGTGATTTTTCTGATTTAAAATATGTACCTTGGCTCAACAATGGTTTAAGCAACCAGCTCCAATCTAGTTTTTGTAGGCAGTCTGACAACATCCTTCCATTTTGTACCGCATATCCTGTTGAGGGTGACAGCTGCGCCGCAGAATTATCCCAGCTGACTTTGGGTAAAAGGCAAAGTAAGACCCTTGCTCTGGCTGCCAGTCAACTGCAGAGCAGAATGACTGACAGGCCAAACCAAGCGGGTGGAAAGTGCATGGAGTGAGCTCTTGACTAATTTGTCTGGCTAGTTGCTTTGCATTACTTCATCTTTGATACTGTTGAAATGAATACCATGTTTGTCAAACAAGAATCATCAGGATGGAGTTAATGTATCTCAACAAATCAATCAAGGCAAAAACTTCAGCGGGGCAGGGGAGCGGGGTAATGCAGAATTTAGGATATACAGTGAAACTCCTCTACAACGAAATCATGTTTGCAGCAAGACATTTTTTCACAACAGGGGTTTTTTCACTGTAGCAAATTTGATCGCAGATGTAAACACACACACACACACTTAGCTGCTTGACATCAAAAGGTCCGTTTTGTAGCCATTTTAGCAATGCAACGTTCATGCTGCGTTTGAATCTAACAATAAGAAATACTTCCTGGTCTACTGCGCATGTGTAAACCAGTGTGGTGGTTTCTGTTGCCGTTTCCGAACGAAGCAGTAGAGGTCGTTGTTGGATTAGACTTAGTTGTAGTGAATGTCTTTGCGAGGTAAGAGCAGAAAAAAAGATTTCGTATCACGCAACAGGGGTTTTTTTTTCGTTGTATGGGGGGGTAGGAGAGTGGTAATGGTGTTAATGCATGAAGCTTTTTTCACATTAGGGGGTATTTTTGCCCATGTAGGTTTCGTTGTAGAGGAGTTTCACTGTACTGTATTTCTTTGCTCTAAAAACAGTCATGGATCTAGCCACTATGGGCGCTCGCAGGTTTTCAACCGTGACGTTCTGGTGTGGCTGCAAGAGGAAGTACGTCTCGATGGCAAACAAAAGGAACATGTCTGACTGGGGCGCAGCAACAGACTAGATAATTATCACACACAGACACGTGCGCAAACCCAGACATAGAGGTTCAAATGCACACATTCAGTAGCCTATACAATGCGCAGATGTGAGGAAGCACGTTTGGCTCTTAATGAGAAGCCATAAAAGTGTGTGCGTGACACCATTCGTGTGTGTGTGTGTGTGTGCGCGCGCGCGTGTGTGTGTGATAAGCTGCTGAAAAATGTTGTTTACCCTTTTCACTGGTGTGAGTTGAAACTGTCATCGGTTGGGCTTTGGGGATGAAAGTTCTTTCATTGTCACTCGAGTTTTTTAATGATGGTGCTTTTGATGAACAGAACTTCCTGGGGGAACAAACAACCGCCCTGAACTATGAGTCACAGAAAAAAAAAAAAAAAGGGGGCGGGGGTTGTTTTTACTTGGAGTCTCGGCTGCACTCCATAGCCGATGTCCAGTTGTTTATCTGACAATCTGACAGAAGAACATTTTCAGTGCCAATGAGCAGAGCTTTTCTCTTCACGCGGCCAAATCTTCCTGTTTTGCGCCCCTTTGACAATGCTGGCCCATGTCGCTCGCTTTCTTTTTGTTTGTCGGTTCGTCGGAATTACGCAAAAGCCGAGGCGGGGTGGCACATGTGTCTTTTGTGTTTGTGTGTGGCATTCATTAAAAGGCCGTTCATTGCCGTCGACCACCTCCTGATGTCAAAGTGCTCGCAGCTCAGTGCAGAAACTTGTCTCCCCGATGCGGACGGACACACAACAAAGCTGGCGGTTACCTGCGGCTTCCTGGCACTGGCTGCGGTCGATGTAGGCAAAGTGGTGGCTGCAGCTCTGAGACTCGCACACGCAGCCGCCAGCGGTCAGGTTACATCCAGAGAACATGCAGGCCGGGTTGGGCGGTCCCACATACTTCTGCCCGTGCCTTTCCCGGGGCTCTTGTTTCCGATTCTCTGGATGGACCCCCAACCCCAACAGTCATCGATGAGTCACAAGAAAAAACAGAAGTCTTAACGTGTGTGTCATCACTACGATAGCGTTTAGTAGCGTTAGTCACATCCGAGCAACATCTGTTGAGGATTAGGATTTCGAAGATTATTACGGCGCGATTTTGGAAACGACTTAACTGTGAACTGGGAGGCGGGTGGCTCACCTGAATGGGCCTTCATGCATGTTTCCTGGTCTGGGAAGGTGAAAAATCCCAGGCAGGTGTGTCTGGCGTCACAAACACACTGATCTCCTTCTCTGTCGCAGCCCGTCATCAGCGGGCATCGCTCGTCTTCCAGGCCGGCCTCCGGATAATCCGGCAGCACTGAAGATGAGAGTGGGGTGGGGAAAGGGTTGAGGAAACGCAACATGAGCTTGGCATTTGAGCTCGCTGCAAGCTAACTGTCAATTTTCACTTTTGGATCAGAAATAGGTTGCCCGGTGGTCCAGTGGTTAGCGCGTCGACCTCATAGTGCAGAGGTCATGGGTTCAATCCCGGCTCCGGCCTCCCTGTGTGGAATTTGCATGTTCTCCTTGGGCCTGCGTGGGTTTTGTCAGGGTACTCAGGTTTCCTCCCACATTCCAAAAACATGCATAGCAGGCGACTGAACACTCTAAATCAGGGGTGTCAAACTCATTTTAGTTGCGGGCCAATTTTGAATCACGTCTTCCTCAGAGGGCCATCATGACGCAAAGTACAACAAAATAATAGATTACAGTCAAACCTCGTTTTTCGAACGTCTCGGTTTTCGACCCAAAATTTTGAGTTTTTTATGCCTCGGATGACGAACAAATTTCGGTTCTCGGACAAACTGAGCGCACTTGAATGCACCATTTGACTCCTCTCGCCTTCCTTACACGAGGAAGTGACGCTTCCTCGTGTTGCTTTCCATTGTGAGCAGACGTGTTCAGTAAACATTTTTATTTTAAAAAGAGCATGGTTTCGGTTTTCGAACAATTTCGGTTTTCGAACAGCCTTCTGGAACGGATTATGGACGAAAACAGAGGTTTGACTGTACTAGTTTTCAAATCAGTAATAATAATAATAATAATAATACATTTTATTTATAAGCGCCTTTCAAGACACCCAATGACACTTTACAATCAGGAACAAAAACAATAAAACAAGTAAATTATAATGGTTTGTTCAATTATTGTTCAAGTGGATGTAAACAGGGTAACAAAATTACAGTATTGCAAAATTTTGGTCCAGATTTGAAGTTGACACACGTGATTTGCTTTCGCGGGCCACATAAAATGACCTGGCGGGCCAGATCTGGCCCCCGGGCCCTGAGTTTGACACCTGTGCTCTAAATTGACCCTAGGTGTGAGTGTGGATGGTTGTTCATCTCTGTGTGCCTTGAAAAACGTCCACGACCTTTTTTATTTCTTCCGTCGTTGTCAAACTCTTTGATAAATATTGGCTGGCAACCGGTTCAGGGTATTTCGAGAACAAATAAGTTTTCATTCAGTATTTTTACTCCGAGACTTTACAAAGCCTAATTTGCTTGTGGCCTCCATTGTAAGTTGCAACCCTTTACAGCTCAAGTGGCAAGTGTAATTCTGGGTTGCCCCCCAAAGCAATCCCCGCCTCCTTGTTGTGCCATGCTACTCCATCCATTGAAGCCATTCAATGCTTTTTGTTTCATTGGCACTCCCAGCGAGTGAATCCTGCTGCTTCCTAGAAACGCCTCCGCTGCACCAAGGCCGCTTGCGACCAACTCATTACTATAGATACCGTTCTTTTGCTAGGCACGCCTTTTTCACAGAAATGGCGCATTCAGGCGAAGCCAAACTTGGACCGGCCTTCGCAATAGCATGGAGGGAATGACTGAGGCATGAGCCACATTTCTGAATAACCACCCGAAAAAAAAAAAATGCAGGATTAGAGAGGGCCCTCACATACACATTAGCCATAGTGTTCCGTTCCTCTGAGTGCATGACGAAACACGACTGCATACAGCAAATTACCCGTCTTCATAGTTGTCAAAGATCAGCAAGAAACGGCAACAGAATAAACAGGATGAGACAAAGTGTGACACTTTCCCAAGCATGTGGCTCCCATGCCTCATTAAAACCACGATGAAGCACGATTTGAGCTTATTTTAACTCCCTGGCTTTCTTCCCCAAAAAGTTGGAAGGATGCATTTTGTTCTGTAATGCTCAACTAAAATAGCCTTAAATACTAAGAATCCTTTCTCTTCTCAGTGATCGTTTTCGTTTTGAGTGATCTGAATTAGCCGGAAAGCATGAATAGCTCTTTCCCAAAGTTCCAAATACAGTAATCCCTCGTTTGTCGCGGGGGTTACGTTCCAAAAAGAACCAGTGATAAGTGAAATCCGTGAAATAGTGATTTTTTTTTTTTTTTTACAGTTATTACACAATAATTAACTATATATACAATGAAATCAAAGACCAAACCCTGTTTTCAGGCCCAATTACCAAAAAAAAAACCCAAACGTTTTCAACAAATAACAATAGTTTTTGGAAATATTGTGCTGTTGATACACGGCCCCGCCGACGCGTTCTGATTTAAAGAGTTAAAAGCATTAAATAAACTGCACAAAAAAAAAAAATTGGTGAAACAGTGAAGCTGCGGAAAGTGAACCGCGTTAGAGCGAGGGATCACTGTCGTTGCGTTGCCGATTCCTGAGTGACGACAGATGCTAACAAGCCTTGAACTGTGAGTGACTGAACGAGGTTACCTTTCTTTCACCTGAGTTAGTCTGCGCTGCTAATAGCTCTCCCAGGCAGCCAGCAAAAGTCTTTTTCAATAAACCAAACCCCCCCCCCCAAAAAAAACGCTCCCTGATTTCCTTTCACCTTGAAATGATCCTCGTCTCAACTTTTTTTTCCCCGTCCCAAGGTTTTCCAGTCGCTAGCGAGGTGTTTTCTTATGAAATGGTAGGCACGAAGGTGTGCGTGTCTGTATTGGGGAGGTGGGGGGCGGGGTTGGGGGGGGGGGGGTTCATGGCACTTGGAAAAGGGTAGAAGCAGTCCAAACAGTCAATGAGAGACTGAACATTGTTTATGCAAAGCTTGCCTGACCACAGTCGAGTCTGACCTGCTTATCTGGGATCTGGCCTGGCATGACTCTGGCCAGGGCCCGTGGCTTCATCCCAAGGGGGGATCCCTCTCTCAGCCACTCAGTCTGCTTGTCTTGGCATCCACAATCGGGATGAGAAAGCTGACCTCTAGAGGCCCTCTGGCTGATAGGGAGCTAAAAAGGAAGTCTTTGAAACATTAGATAATACCAGAGGAAGGGAAGGCATGTGAAGGAAGGGTCGTTGGACATAGCGTCCGAGCTAGACGGGCATTCTGGTACAACATTTGGGGGGGGGGGGGGGGAATGTGGGGCGAGCAAACGCCATGACAGGAGAAACCTCCACGCCAATCATTTAGCGTCGACTGGATGATTTTCACCTGCCCGACAGGCAGAACACAGATAAGTCAAGAGGTCCCGATGACTCTCCTTTGAAGCATGTCGTTGTGTACTCAAGACACGGCACGCAAACGGAAGGGGCTGCATTTCTTTCGCATAGCTTGCATATTTTCCCTGCGCTCCAACGCAGACAATTTTATCTGAAGAGCCATTTTCTTTTACGAGCAACATTTTTTTTCCCCTCAGGCTAATGCAATCATTCCCGTTTATTATCCCTTTCCAAAAAAAAAAAACTGTAACGAAGCACTTAATCCGTCATTTTTCGCATATTTCAATGGCGCCGTCCTCTTGAACAGCAAGACCTTGTATTCCGACATGTCACGATGATGTCAGATAGCAGATAAAAAAATGGCAACCCATTCAAGGAACGTGCCCGGCAATCGCACCTGCGCTGTAACATTTTCGCTGTTCCACACCAACACATTGTGACCACCCAGCACGTTAGCCAGGAAAGTAAGGGGGATCAGAAAGTGGAAATATTTACCCCCCTCCCGCTGATTGCAGGTCTAATCACTTGAAGACCTTTGGAGCTTGAGGACGGGGAAATCTGGGATCAGTCCTCAGCAGCCTGCCTACTGTGGCCCCTGAAAACCTATTGGGAGGTGTTGATTTACCCCCCACCAACCTCTAGCTGCATGCATGTGTGTGTGACTTAAGGGTCAGCAGCATGCCCCAAGAACCCCTTGAGCCACAAGACCAGAGCCACAACTCAATCAAAGGAGCCATTAAGGTCCCCTGGCTTTAACCAGAGCTCCTCATTTAAAGACGAGATGCCCACCAAACAGCGGCGTGATGAGAGTATGAGGCACAATCAAGAGCTGTGTCTCGCGGGACGGCCTGTTGGGTTGAGACCTTGACTTCCACCACCCTTACACAGGGGACAATTGGGCGACTGCGTCAAGGGAAGCAGACACGCACTGAGAGCTGTCGGTCCCTCTTCAATCTTCCCCCGGAAAGCCATTGCTACTTCATTTGTTTGGGATGTGGAGGAACCCGACACCCCAAAGGTTGCTTTGAAGTGCACCAAGTTACACAAACACTGTCGAGAATGAGCACAAGCCCGAAGTAACGTAGCGTAGCGATAGAACAAATCCTCCCAACTATCAAAACGCTCCCATGCACCGTTGCGCTCGTTTCATCTCATCTCAATTGACAACCTTGTGTGTGTGTGGGTTTTTTTTTTCAACAGCAAGACTTTGAGTGCATGTCATTCATATTTGCCAAACATATTGTCATGCTCTCCAATAGAGTGACTCAAACCTCAATAGAAAAGAATGAGCAATAGAACCTGGAACGTCTGCTGGCAGTGAAGAGCCCTTTCGAGCTGTGGAGCGGCTCCAAACAGACAGCGGGCACACACTCCTGGTTACGACTGCCAGGACTAGACTGGCTGATTTAAATATTGTAGCGCGCACACACTTGAGGCATAAATGTAACGAAACGGGTACAACACGGGTTCATTTCTGCACCATTTGCCGAGTTATTGAACTCCAGCTCGTTTCTACAAAAAAGGTTCTGTATATTAAAACAATTTGAGACTATTATCTCTGTGACAAGATATTGTGTCATGACAGAAACAATCAGATACTCTGAGTCACCTTTTTGTCCCTGAAGGTCCAATTCACATTAGACTTCGGGCTAATTGGACTTCAAAGCAAATGTACACAGAAAGTGTCAATGGTACACGAACAACATGTGAGAGAAACCATGGACTTTTGAGTGCACATTTAACCCTGGAGAACCCAAGAACCGTTTTCTTCTTTGAAAAATGATGAATTATACATTAAATGACTGCTACATGTTCACTGAACACCAAAATATACGGGTTTTTTTCCCAAATATTCAATGCTTTAATCCTAATTTAGGATGAGGGCCAAATTTGACCCTTTGGGATTTAAGGGGAGCATTTGAGTAGCAGAATTTATAGGGGTCAAATTTGACTCTGTGGGTTCTCCGGGGTAATTTCAATCTACACTAGCGTACTCTACACGGTAAAGCTAATAGTTGGATTCCAATGTCACCGTGACAGTGTCAGTGGAATGATCAGCATGAGGGTAGGGGGGGGGGGGGGGGTGGTTGTACTCCACAAGGTACAATGATGCAGTTTTCTAATGTTGTACACAGGGGTCCGTTTCTGTGTAAACTCAACACGACTCATAATTGTACTTTAAGGAAACTGTTGGGGGCGGGGTGCAGGTACTGTATCTCACGTTGAAATGACAAGTATGCAAAAGCAAACGGCTATTTATGGCGCCCCCAAAGGTGGTACCCCCTGTTCTAGTTCTTTCACTGCCGTGCTGTCAGATCTAACAAATACTGTCTGGAAATCCCAAGCGAAATTAAACAAAATGACACTCAGGTACTCACTTTTACAGACCCCAATTTCAGGGATGACGGCAGCTCCAGTCGAGTTGACAGAGGCACATGTCAGCCCCAGGGAACAGTAGCCGAAGCTCCAGTCCGGCCCCCCGCACGGCTCCCACTCCAAGCGGGCACAGTGTTCGCAGCACCCGCAAGGATCCTTGACCATGGTCCGACCACCATCGCAGCCTTGTGTCGCCTTGGCGTGGCATTTCCGGAGATGGCACGGCGTGCACTCGTGAGCCTCGAGCTCCCGAACCAAACAGAACGCAACCAACATCAAAACGGACCTCTTCAGCAACATCTTGCCCAAAAAAAAAAAAAAAAGTAAAAGAAAGTAAAAGTGAACCAAAAATAATCTCGCGTTGTCAAGCTTGTCAAATGATGAAGCAGCCACGGCGAACACTAAAAGTAAAAGTTGCTGTGAAGTCCTGCGTCTTCCCTCACCGCCACACTTGAGTGGCACCTCGATCCAAATGAAGGTTCAACGACTGCAACGTAAACTTACGTCGTCCCCCCCCCCCACTCGAAGCTCATGTGATGAAACACGTGCGGGAATCCGAAAGCTCCCCCCTCGGACCTGCTGCTGCCTGCAGCCCGCTGACAGCCTCGACACGGGGAAGCAAACTGAAACCCAAATTGACACAGCAGGCATTTAGAAATTAGCGGTGTCCCCCCTCCCCCTGATTGACACTGGTACCGACCAGTCACATGGCGCTAAAGGGAAGGGCGGACCGCGGCCCATGAACCAGCGATGCTACACTGAAGAACTTTCAATGAACTCATCAAGTCAGGAAATGAACAGAGGTGGCAAATGTACTCAACACGCTGTACTTAAGTACTGTATAAGTACACATATTTGAATAAAAACGATTTGGGATTACATGTAATAGGATTCAACTCCTTTACTCAAGTAAACGGTTTTTTTTAAAAGCACACTGAAATGGTGAAATAAAACGAAAAAAACGAAATTGTATTTCGACTGCCAATAATATCCATTGCTTGTTTTAATAACTTGGCACAAAAAACCTGTAAAAAAAATACTTACATTGGACTCGTACTGAGAAGGAAAAACATTTTAATGTAATGCTAATGCTAACTACTGTACAGTCAAACCTCGGTTTTCGCTCAAATGGTGCATTCAAGTGCGCTCAGTTTGTTCAAGAACCGAAATGTGTTCATCATCCGAGGCATAAAAAACTCGAAATTTTTGGTCGAAAACCGAATTGGTCGAGAACCGAGATGTTCGAAAACCGAGGTTTGACTGTATATTTAAAAAAGGAACAAAAAACACACCTAAGTGTGTGTGCGTGTGTTTTCATGAGACAGAATTATTTTGTTGCCAGAGTAGTTCTCAGGCTGGCCCAAGATAAAAAAAACACCACAAATCATTGCTGCATACATTTGTTAATACTTTATCAGTTCCTGTGCCTCCACATGTTTTTTTTCTCTTTTTTTTCCCCTCACTCTTCACATGCATGGGAAAGAGACAGCAAGGGGCGGCCCTACCTCAATTGCCTACCCTGACCGCACAACGCTGCTGGCATTGTAGGTTCTCAACTTGCAAAGTCAAGTGTACCAAAGCGGAACCATTGCAGGTCAACCCGAGTGTGAAGCCATTGTGCACTTAAAGATAATGTACAGTACTATGTATACGGAACTGCCTGCACTGACCATATACTATCCTCCATCTCTTGTCACCAACCACCAAATTGTTCTTTACCAGTATCCAACAACAAAGCCATCGGTCTGTCAAAGCTGTGCAGGCAAACATGGCAGACACAATTGGGACCTTATCATTCCACAGCGATGCCTTTTGCGCGGCGCCAACGTGAGTTTATTTGTGTTTGTTGGTGTCCGATTGTGTATGCAGGTGGCTTTGGCACGGTGAAAGGTCACTGGGTGTTTGTAGAAGCTGTGTTTGTGTGCTTTCACTAGCAGATGGATGATGCATGTGTGTGGGCACATCTGGAGGTTTGTTGTCACTGTGCCACCTACATCGAACGCGACACATGAGCAACAGCAACGACAGTTAAAGGGATACTTCACATATGTGCGCCATTTGCGGCAGTCAAAGTTAATTTGCTGTCCATGATTGATTTGATTATGTTATTCTTGTTCATGCGCAGTTCATAACTTTGAAAAGGATTTTCAAAATAATATAGCTGGCCACCGTGTTCTTTGTCAGGACATAGCCGTCATTGTTGGACGAGACTGCGCAATGACATACACACATCTATAGCTGTCTCTCTCTCTCTCATATATATATATATATATATATATACATATATATTGAAGATGATTTTAAGTACAGCCACACAACACATAGGTTGAAATGTCAAATGAATTGCTCTAAGTAAAGATAAGTCTTATAACATATTGTGGAAGCTAACAAAATAGTAAGAATCATAATGGAGGGATCTGTGTGTTTGTTTGTTTTTAATTCAATCGCTAATCCCGACCTGATGTCATTGTGGATAAAAGTGTCATGACACAACCGCCTGGAGCCATCCTCTCCAACACAAACACAACATCGAGAAGAGCCGTTCTGCTGCGTGCATAATCAGCTCCTTTGCTTCACAACCGTCCTCTTGTCCTCTGACTTATCCCTCCCTCCTCTCCTCTCTTGCATCCCTCCTTAAAGCTCTTGTCACATCAGCCGACCGGCAGTCAGAAAGCCTTTGATGATTGACAACACATCGCATGTGGAACTTGGAGAGCCTCCGTTTCCTGCGACATGTGGAGATTGCAGCCTGACCATGCTGACCTATTTGCTTGGGCGATAGGGGCCAGCTGGCAAATGTAAGAGGCCCTTCATGCGGCTATCATGGGCCATTGGTTTATGTTTAGCCAACAGAAAGGTCATGGTCCCGCTTGTTCCCCTTTCCCCGCTCGCTGCTCTTCCAATTTCATTGAAAATTTATGTTTTGCGGTGGGACATTAGCTAACAGTGCAGCAACATGATTGAAACATGATCAGCGTCAGTTTGACAGCCCCTCTCCAAAAGGAGCATCGTCCTCACATAGGGGTTTTGGACGAGAGTGAGACGCTCGAAGACGGGAAAGGTGGGGTCGAACAGGGCGTTAGCATGTTCTGAATAACTGTAGTGTGCATGTGCTAATGATGTTGTGAGTCACACAACTCTGGGAAAAACGAAATCAGTGTGAGGGCGCCAGGTTCACTCTCTCCAACGATGAGCTCCCCTGTGTGTTGAATGTGATCCAGGCTTGTGAAAACAGCTTCAGGTGGTCCGCATTCATGACTCCATCTGATGGAGATTAGGTGACCCCCCCCGCCGCCAACCCCTCCGTTTTCCCCATTTGGTCCTGTTGCAACTGACTTCCAAGTCACAGTACACCCAGATGGCGTGGAAGCGTCACACTGGTGCTGAGGAGGTGTTTCAGGGTGTGGACGATGGGGTGTTGTCAGATTCACTGGCAGCAACACGGTGACACTTGCCTGAACGTGGAGTCAACTATGACGTGTTGAGGGCATGTTGAGTGGGCAGTATGCACCACACCTGATTACATCTGTCAGGGTTGACACAACAAGCATCAGCCTATGGTTGCCAAGGGGGGTGGGGGTGGGGGGTGGGGGGGGGGCGCTCGCTTCACGCCTCTTTATGTGTCCATTTTCTATCGCTGCATATCCTCATTAGTGTCACAGATGAGTTGGAACAGATCCAAGTGGTCATCAGCCAATCACAGGAAACATACAATGGATGCAGAAAGTCTACACGCCCCAGTTGGTGTCGAAAAAAAAGGCCCCAAGATCAATACTTTTTTTCTTCTCACCAATAATGGGACCTATAAGTGACCAGTCAGTTTTTGTACCTTCAGCCTCTGCTAGAAATCAATACAAGCCTCCTAGAAAATCTGAAACTTCCTTTGCGTTAATCAGAGACACTTCAAATGGTTGTGCTGACTCCCATTTAACATGAGGTGAGATGTGAATGCGATCGGTTCATTCTGTGTACAGCCGCATCACCGGCTGTGAAACCGTGATATTTCAGTTCTTAATATTTACCTCCCCTCTCGAAAAAAATGTATCGAGTTGTACAAGTTATGGGAAAAAGTGGAAAAAGTCATGATTTTTAAAATAGCTTTTCCCCCCCTTTAAAAAAAAAAAAAATCTAAAGGACAGTTTATATATTGTACTGTTATTGACACTGCATTATATTTAATTTTTTTCAATTATGACCAAAACAAAATCACCATTAATTAAATATGCTCCATCTTTTTCCATTTACATACTTCTTGTTTTGTCCAGTAAGTTAAGCCATCATATAGTGCAAGACGTTAGCTCAGTGAGCAATAAAAGGACGACCGGTAACACCAGGAGAGTATTTTTGTTTCTCTTGTGTTTATATTTTAAACAGCTTGTGTTAGCAGATTCTACTGTCCTAAAAGCATATCATGAGAAAATGTTGAATTTGAAAAGCAAAGGAGATGTAAACAAACGATTGTGAAACACTGGTTGCATGACCAAAGCTATAGATTCATAAATTAAATCTTTTTTTTATTTTATGACTACATCGGGTCTCCAGCTGTCTTCTCTACAACTTATCGAAACCTCCCAACGCAGACGTTCAGGCCCAAGGCTGCAAGACAAAACAGATGATTTATAATCTGTGAATTGGATTCATTGTTTCGGTCAAAAATGAGACAGAATTGAAATGTAGCAAAAAAGATGGGGATGGATTTGAGGGACTGTACAGAAAAGGACTGCCACTGTATCTCATTTCAGGAAAGTTCAGGAAAGAACTACAAAACAGTCCTGCTGATTTTATTGTGGTAACTTTTTGCTCCCAGTGAGATGGTTTTCATGTGTAACTTCCACTAATGTCGGAAAATGTCTGTAAAGGGCTAAATAAGGCATCAATGACCTCACCTTCGATTGCTGCTTTCACCAGCTCGCTGAGTCATTATGAGTCAGCCCCCAGTCCCAAGAAAGTATACAAGGAATGCCCAAACTTGAGCATGGAAAACCAAAAAAAAAGCTGTTGTGTGTAAAGACAACAAGACCCTATTGTTAACTGTGAAGCAGGCCAGAACAAACCATGATCATTAACCACCAAAAAAATAGAGAGAGAGAGAGAGAGAGAGATTATGAGCATTTGAAGTACAGCAACTCTGATTACCAACAGCTGAAGTGCTCACATGAGTACAATTTTTTGGTTTTCAAAAGGAAATTCAGTGAGGCATGTTGTGACTGTTGATCTAACTACCGAATATAAAAATAGCCCATATGTACAGTATCGTTCATTGTAGATTTAGGCCTTATCTTATTTGATCTTAAGTTACAAAACGCTGCCCTCTTATATTCCCTGCGTCGTGTGCTTTGTTTTATAGGTAGAAACTGTATACCGTCGCTTGAGCCTTCCTGTGTGGAGTTTGCGTGTTCTCGCCGTGCCTGTCTGGGTTTTCTCCGGGTAGTCCGGTTTCCTCCCAAATTCCCCAAAAATGCATGGCAGGTTGATGGAACACTCTGAATCAGGAGCGTCAAACTGATTTTTGTCGCAGGCCACATTGTAGTTACGGTTTCCCTCGGAGGGCCGTTATGCCTGTGAATTTTGTGAAACCATATCAATGTTTAACCACCTCCACATATTACGTACACAGCGAACAACAAATAGACGGATAACTAGATTTGACAATAGAAGTCAAGAATAATGGATTGTTCAAACAGTGTATTTATTACATTATATACGACAATTTGGTTCAGACTTTCGGAAGCATCGTGGAAGTTGACATGCTTGAATTTCTCTCGCGGGCCACATAAAATGATGTGGCCCAGATCTAGCCCCCGGGCCTTGACTTTGACACTGGTGCTCTAAATTGTCCCTAGCTGTGATTGTGAGTGTGAATGGTTTGTTTGTCTATGTGTGCCCTGCGATTGGCTGGCAATTTATTGTCTGAAGTCACCTGGGATAGGCTCCAGCACGCCGGTGACTCTCATAAGGATGAATGGATGGAAGTCAAGGTCCCCTGATGGTCATTGGATGAAGTGGCCCTCTTGCTGGTTTGAATCTGCTAATCTATATGTGATGAAAGTAATTCTTCAGCGGACTGTAATCATAAAGCACTCTCGTGTCGGACTGTGACAGCACCTGCGTGGTGTAATCTCCTCGTTCATGCATGGGATCATTAAACTATTGAACCAGTGAGCCTCTCAGCGTCTACAGTTACAGTCAATGAAAAGAGGACAACGGTCGCGACCAAAATTTACAAACTGGTCCCTATGCTGCTTCAGAGGAAGTGCCTGGATAGTGGAGAGTGGGGACGCGGCTTGTCTTTTGACTTTGATTCTTGGATTTTGACTTCTTCAATTAATCCAACGTTCGTGTTTTTGTCATGTGGGAGAAAGCCACAGAAAGTGAAGAAAACTCAGTTCCACTCAAGAAGGCCGGATTTGAAATCCCAGCCTCAGAACAGTCAGGCATGTATTTTTCTATGCAGACACTAATTTGTTTATCTATTTATGTTCATTGTAATCAAGATTTGCAAAGATTGACTTGTTTCTAAATATTTTGTGTATTATTTCTAAATCTATTTGATACATGATGTTCTGGAGACAGCTCTCCGCTTTTGAAATTGCAAATCATTGGCGAGTATGTGAAGCCGCTGCTTGCTAATTCAACCATATTATCAACTAATGCTAATCAAACTTGCGCTACCGCTACTTCCGTGTAGTCTGGCGATAAATTCTGGCAAAGGCTGATCAAGGAGCCTCGAGGGAACTGAGTGTCGCAGT
Organism: Hippocampus abdominalis; assembly: GCA_018466805.1. NCBI lineage: Eukaryota > Metazoa > Chordata > Actinopteri > Syngnathiformes > Syngnathidae > Hippocampus > Hippocampus abdominalis. Next base: position 11,963,170 of record CM031705.1, on the reverse strand, counting down.
GAGCATGATTGTAGCAGTTTCTGTTGGCTTTGGGCGAAAAGCTCCTTTGGTTCAAGGTGCCATATTTACAGGTGGACCTCCAGCTGGCAGAGAAATTCCACAACCTGTGTTTCAGCTGTAAACTTCGCATAATTACAGTGCCGCCGACTCAAGCGCAGAGGTGAAACAACCACCTTGTTGGGGGAAAATCATCAGTGCTGAATGTTATGTCTGGGATGGGGGATTCACCCCCGTTCTTGGTGAGCGGCAAGAATGTCAAAAATGTGCTCGTTCACCTTCCCGAAGGCCAACAGGGAGTTGACATCATTAGTTAGCGGCGTGTGGCTGCTTGTTGGGAAGCGAAAGGAAAGTGGATACAGGTCACAACGGGGGTGGGTATGTCTGTGGAGCTGTCCCTCGGCTCAATGAACAGGCGAAAGAGGCTTGCTAAGAGACTTTTTAAAATGTCAAAAAATGTATAGAAAAAGACTACAGCATATTACTAAGTACTTGATTAAAGTTCGCTCTAGTGTCTGTACACCCTTACATAGTGTATGCTGAGACAAAATAACTGGCTGTCACTGGATTTGTTGCTTAAACAATGATAATAAATGTGATAACATCCATCCATGTATACCAAGAATGTCAATTAGCAACGTGTTGACCAAGACCAAACTGTTTGACTTATGAAAGAGGAATTCATTTTTTTAAATGACCAAGTCAGTGGCCAGGTCTCAACACAAACCAATAGAGCAGGAATGGGCAACACTCGGAGAGGACCTCGATGAATTTTTCATCATAAAATGCTTACTGTCGTGGAGCAGTTTTCCGATATAACATTCTTCACCACCAGATGGCAGTCATCGCTTAAGAGCACCTCCAAACCCAAGACTGTATTCCTGCATCAGAGAAGAAGAACGAGGTCGTAAACAGAATCAAGTGAGGTTAAAAAAAAAAGTGTCTTTGAGGTGAAATAGGAGCCAGATTACATGTTCACTTTATTCAAACACGAGCCTATCTGCCTAGTTTGCTTACAGACGCTATCAGTCACGAAAGATTTTAAGGTGCACTACTACATGGCTATCCGCCCCCACCCCTCCGCCCAATTCTGTGACAGCCATGACTGCAAATACAGATAATGGAAATTACAGGGTGTTCATAAAGTGTCCGTACATGGTAAAATTACATGCTTTTAAAAAAAAATTTTTTTTAATGTTATTTAATCTTGCTACGCATAATTGTGCTTATGTTTGACCTATAAGACTAGCTACAGCGGTGTATTTGGTTTTCATGATGCGCTGCCGCTATCTTGTGGTTTAATAGGGAAAGTGCAGCTAAGTAAGAGCGGGTCAATTGAGCACAGCCTCATTTCATCACGTCGATTAAAAACAACAAAAAGAACTGCTGATTCTATATCCTTGCGACTCATATCACACGTCAAGCAAGCAACATTTGAAGGAAGGAAGCCTTCATTCCTCACGGGCCGTGGCTTTTTGTCACACTCTCTTCCTGTTTTTCTCTCCCCGCGAACCAATAACAAACAATACAAGGAAAGGGCTCCGCTCTTTGTCTAGACGGCGGCCCATCAGCTTCGTCTGATGTGATTCAGAATGCGGCCCAACAACAACTATGACAACTGACCTGTCTAGCTGAGGTCACTTGGAAGAAAGAAGTATAGATTGCTTTACGCGGCATGCCCCCCCCCCCCCCCCAAAAAAAAAAATCAAATCTGGTGAAGATCATATTACTCTTTCCATTGACAACAGGATACCATCCTATTACTGTCAGCCTAGGGGGCTCCGGGATAATAAGCCAAGAGAAACCTCTTTACATAAAACTCCACAAAAAAATGTTCGCTGATAAGATTGCAGGTGATTAAGAAATATAAAACGAATGATATTGGATGCAATGACGTGTTTTGTTAGATAGAGGGCAGAATGACACAGCTATCACACGACTCGAGTTTCTTCGGGTCACAATGCAAACAAAGTTAAACGTATGAACCGAGGCACTTATATCTATTCAATGACGCGAAAGTGATTTTGTGTTGTTTACATTTTTTGATTACCACCGCTCTTTTTAAAAAAAAAATTCTGAACGGCATTGATTTGTTCAGTACTGTACAGTAATCCGACTTAGGGTGTCTTCCAAACTGAAATGAGACTCGTTGTCCGAGTCGTTATATGCATTTGAGTGTCAATCACAACAAGAATACTAACATTGCACGCTCAACTGCAAACACGTGTGTGTTGGGCTTCCAATACAAGAGCTGACAAGAACATGACGAATTTGATGCTTTCTGATTTGACTCTTTTTGAAACTCAAAGTAGACTAAAAGTTGACAGTCAACATCACTGTCCCGCCATGCAGGGTCCGCGTGCACGAGTGTGTGCATGAGTGTGCGTGCGTGTGTGCCTGTGTGTAAACCGGTGTCAAAGTTGGTATCAGGGCAGACTTTCTGGAGCCGACTCCCTTGCACCCTCTGACGACGTAGACACTGGTCAGACCCACCTGGGGCCGACGCCATGATGGGAGGGGCAAAATATGTGAGAGTTTTAAACAAGATCAGACAACACTTTGAGAGGTGACACACGCAGGAAGGTGAAAAAAGTGAGAGTAAGCGGGAGGAGAGCGAAGAAAAAAAAAAAAGACAAAGGGAGCGAGGAAACTGCATGAGGGAGCGAGATGGAACAAAGACACAATAAAAGAGAGCGAACACTAAAAGTCTTGCCCGAGGCATCATTGGTGTGTCTGAGCTGGGTGCACGGAGGCCAAGAACGGTGTCATACACAGCTGAACACATTCATTGTGAACACATACTGGCAGCCAACACACACATCTGGATTTCTCATAATGAAATGCAGTCGGCTGCAAAGTTTTCCTGAGCACAGATACAGTAGAAAACATATGACTATGCCTTGTTAAGATTGTTTAATTGGAATCTGCAAGTTGGTGCATATGTAAAAGTTTGAACAACATGGACACAGAATACAGTATAGTGTCATCTGTAGTTAACAGTGACAGTTATCTGGCGGGCTTGCACATTGTTAGTAGTGGGAGTGGTGTTATGCAGCGAACCCGTTTATCGCAGGGATACGTTCCAGACCGTGCGCCCGCTATCGGTGAGAATCCGTGCTGTACGGAGATCATCCAAAAATATTTTAACCCTTTCAAGGACAGCGGTTACTGCAGTGGACAGCGTATCATGTTATCAGGTTTCAGGGTGCATGAAAGGGTTAAAAAAATAGATTGACCTCTCTTGCGAGCTTTAAAAGATTGAATCATATTCAAACAGAACTTTCCAAAACACACACAACAAATGCATGCATTGTAGTGTCTGTGGTTCGATATGCGCCTTTTAAGAGGCAGAATGTGGCGGTAGTGGCGTTGGGGAGGGGGTGGGGTCATGTGATATCATCAAGTGAGTGTCTGGGCGTGAACCGTGGCTGACAGCAGCTCCTGCGTGTGTGTGTTTGTTATCCTGAACAGGGTCAGGGAGGGTGCTGGAAACTATCCCAGTTAACTTCGGGTGAAAGGCGGACTAAACCCTAAATTGGTCACCCGTCAGTCGCAGGGCACATATAAAGACGGACAACTATTCACACCCACATCCACAACATCACTGAGTGGAAACCGATCCCACTCTGCCCGCTCACAAGTCAAGGGAGTGTACCACTAAACCGTCGGTGACTTAAATGACAATATTATTTGTAAATAATGAGTGTGTGTGTGTGTGTGTGTGTGTGTGTGTGTGTCTGTGTATAATGTTTTGTCTAAAAGTAGTGGAAGCAAGCAGTAGTCTGCATTCATCTGTCAAGTCAGTCTAAAAAATGTCTTGATGGAATTTATAATACACAACATGCCGGAACACACATGCTCGCGACCCCCCCCCACTCACACACACACATACTCACACAAATTGCCAAGCTGCCCATGTGCAACATATCCTCCACTTTCCCCTCCTCTTTTCAACATCCTTGCACGATACACAAGAGTTGCACTCAGGTTACACGTCCAGGTTGGACCTCTCGATTGCTCCCTGGGGCTATTGGGAAGAGAAGCGGTGGAGGGTGAGAGGGGACAAGAGGGATGGGATGGAGGGGGGTTGGGGTAGGGTGAAAAAAGAGGAGATGATGGAAGGAAGGTCCCACAATAACAGTCTGTTTCCTTGCCTGTTGATGCCTGCAGCCTAACCTTACTGCACCTGTTGTGGAGCCTCACAGTAGCCGGACAGCGATATGGGTTGTACGAGTTTGGCTGGTGATCTCATGTGGCACCTGCATCGTGGGCCAAAGCCAGCTGGGCAGAAGCCAAGCCTGGATACAAACTTGATGCACTTTGTCAATATCCTTTCACACTACCCCGCGCGCACTTGACGACCTTTGTTGCCTCGGACAGCATGTGCGTGCAGGCTCGTATGTGCGAGTGCCCCTTTGCCCTCCAACTTGCTGCACTGGGTAATTGGGTAAGTGTATAATAAGGTTGGTCATGGGTATCTGCAACCATGCAGCATGGGTTTCAAGAGGGATCCCGGCAGCAATTTGCAGAAGAATTTAGGATTGTGGGGGAGGCACAATAAATGTGAGTAGCAATTTTGGAGTTCGGTTCGGGTCGGAGGAAAGTTCTAACAGACCTTACTTACACTTTACAATTTGTAACTTTGTTATACTACCCATTTGGTATGTACTTGTGTCATCCATCCATCCATCCATCCATCAATTTTCTGATCCGCTTATCCTCAAAAAGGTTCGCGGGCGTGCTGGAGCCGATCCCAGCTAACTTTGGGCAGTAGGCGGAGTACACCTTGAATTTGCCGGTTCCCAGCCAATCACAGGGCAAACACAGACAAACAACCATTCATACTCACACCCACACCTGCCATGCATTTTTTTGAAATGTGGGAGGAAACCGGAGTCACCGGACAAAACCCACGCGGGCACGGGGAGAACATGCAAACTCCACACGGGAGCCGGAATCGAACCCAGCACCTCTGCACTGTGAGGCGCATGTGCTAACCAGTCGCCCACCGTGTCGACATTGTACTTGTATCATTTAGCAGATTTTTTATTTATTTTTTAACAGCCCCCTAAAAACACTGCAAATGAAAAGCTAGTGAGATCCAAAACAAGAGCTGTATGCAAGGGTCATATTTCCTTCTATCAACTGCATAGAGGGTCACTGGTGGACTGGAGCCTCTCACAGCTATACCCTGGATTGGTCGCCAGCAATCGCAGGGCATATAGAGTCAAACAACAATTCTCAGTCACATTCACACTTTATGGACAATTTGGATTCAACAATGAACCTATTATGCATCATTTTGGAAAGTGCTTGGAACTCGTAATACCCTGAGGAAACCCAAGGAAGGACATGCAGGAAAAACAAGCAAACGTCACTTCGGGAAGTGAGAGCCGAGATTCGAAACCCAAACCTCGGAACTCTGAGGCAAGTGTGCTAATCACTGCAGCTTTTTTTTCTCTTCTTTTTTTTTTTGGCATTAAATAGAACAGTTCCCCCAGTTTAGAATTGTGTGTGTGTGTGTGTTTGTATATACCCATCTCTCTCTGATTGCCCAATTACAGGGGCTGCGTGACCACACCATAAAGAGCAACAAGCATAGCATTGGACCTTATCATCCCTCATTGCCTCTACTCGTAACCGGAAATGAAGTAAGCAGGGCCGTTTAACTGCATCAACTCTCTGCGGGATTGTTTTCGACAGTGATGACATGTCCTCTCGTAGCAGCTAACCAAAACATAGTTTTGCGTAATTATACTTGCTTGATAAATCGTTTTTGTTTCCACTTGAGGATTCAATTGGAAGCTCGATATAAAAGCTGGCCATTAGTTGACCGTGACACCGTGGGCTCCCTATGCATGTATTAACCACCCTTCCAAGGTGAATCCTGACGTAACACTCCCACGGACACAGTAGATACATGGCAATTTGCCATGGACCTGTATTTAAGATGCAGATATTTGACTTTTGTTGACAGTTTAGCCTTAGTAGGGTTTTCTGAGTTTAATCATTGTGAGGTGACCAGAGAAATGTACAGTGAAACTTCTTCAGAATTTCTAATAAAATGACTTGCAAATCCTTTTCAACCGACATTCAATTGAATACACAATGAAGACAAGATATTTCATGTTCGAACGGATGATTTGGCAAACATTGAGTCATTTTGAATTTGATGCCTGCAACGTGTTCCAAAAAAGCTTGGGCGGGGCGCGTGTTTACCACTGTGTTACATCACCATTGCTTTTAACAACGCTCATTTGGGAACTGAGCATACGAGTTGTTTTAGAGGTGGAATTCTCTCCCAGTCTTGCCTGATGTACAATTTCAGTTGCTCAACAGTCAAGAGTCGTATTTTGCGCCTCATAAAGTGCCCTGCATTTTTAATGGGGCACAGAACTCAAGACTCTTTAACTATAAAGCCATCCTGATATAACACATGCAGAGTGTGGCTTGGCATTGTCTTGTTGAAATAAGCAGGGGCGTCTATAAAAAAGACGTTGCTTGGATGGCAGCATATGTTTCTCCCAAAACTGTGAGTACGTTTCTGCATTCATGGTGCCTTCACAGTTGTACAAGTTACCAATGCCATGGACAAGAACACATCCCCATACCATCAGTGATGCTGACTTTTGACATTTGCGCCGATAACAATTTGGATGGTGCTTCTCCACTTTGGCCCAGAGGACACAACCTGCATGATTTTCCCAAAAATTTGAAATGTGGGCTCGTCAGACCATAGGAGACTTTTCCACTTTGCTGCAGTCGATCACAGATGAGTTCAGGTCCAGCGAGCTCGGCGGCTTTTCTGGGTGCTGCTGATAAATGGCTTTCACTTAGAATGGTGTTAACTTGCGTTTGTAGACGTAGCGACAAAGTGCGTTGACTGACAATGGTTTTCTCAAGTCTTCCTGAGTCCTTGTGGCAATGTCCTTTACAGAACGATGCTGTTTTTTTTTTACTACAGTGCTACCTGAGGGGTCAAAGGTCAATGGCATTCAATGTTGTTTTTTGGCATTGCCACTTTCTCCGGATTTTCTGAAACTTTTGATGATATTATGGACCATAGATGATGAAATCCTTCAATTCCTTGCAATTGTACATTGAGAAGCATTGTTGTTGTTGGACTATTTGCTCATGCAGTTGTTCACAAAAGTGGTGAAGCTCACCTCATCCTTGCCTGTGAACATCTTGTTTCCCTGTTGATCGTTGGTGGGTAGAGTCTGCTGCTGCGCACCTGCGATCAGACTTCTAAGCCAGAAAAAGAACCACTGAAAGAATACATCTCCACCTCCCTTGCATCAGGGCACATTCGTCTGTTGTTCTCACCGGTGGGGGCAGGTTTTGTTGTCTTTTTTTACAGACAAAAAGGATAAAACCCTGAGGCCATTGATTGATTTCCGGCCCCTTAATGAAATCACCGTGAAGAACATATACCCATTGCCTCTGATGGATTCCACATTCGCTCCACTGTAGTCAGCTTCAATTTACTCCTGAGTGGACCTGTGCAATGCCAATTACTTGGTTAGGGTGATGGAGGGAGACAAGTGGGAACAAGTTGAACATACCTGTGGGTCATTTTGAGTACCAGTGTAAGATTGATAGACGGATGTGCCGCGGGGCATGATAGATCAATTGTGTTTCATCTATCTTGATGATATTTTGATCTTTTCAAGAAGTCTCCAAGAGCATCACACACACGTCTGGTTGATGTTGCAGGGGGAGGAACCCCCCCCCCCCCCCGGCTCTATTTAAAAGCAATTCAGTTCTTGGGGTTCATTGTGGAGAAAGGTCAACTCAGAGTTGATCCGGCCAAAATACAGGCTGTGGTCGACTGGCCATCTCCTAGATCAAGGAAGCAATTGCAGAGGTTCTTGGGTCTTGCCAATTTCTACAGGCAGTTCATCCGTAATTACAGCATTGTTGCTCAACCTCTGACAAGGTTTACATCCCAAAGGTTTTGGTGGCTGGGTCTCTCCGCAAGGACATTGGGGACTACTTCGCATCCTCAGTCTGCTCACGGAACAAGTCGCATCACCCGCTTCCCATCCCATCGCATCCTTAGTCTCATTTGGCCTTACATCTTGTAACAGGACTTCCTCTGTCATGGGACAAAACTTCCATTCTCAATGTGATGGATCATTTCTCAAAGATGGTCCATTTCGTTGCTCGGCCTGAACTGCTTTAAGCCATGGAGATCGCTGACATTCTGTTTTCCGCATCGACTTGGGTCTCTGATCGGGGATTTCAATTCCTGTGTCCTGTTTGGAAGGCCTTCTGCAAAGGCCTTCGGAGTAAACTCCAACCTTTCTTTGGATTATCATCCCAGACAAATGGTCATACTGAATCAGGTCCTGGGAGATGCTCTCCGTTGTGTCTGCCATCAGCATCCCTCGTCGTGGTCTTCCTCACCTACCCTATCTTGGAATACGCCTACAATTCCCTCATCTGCTTAGCCACAGGAATGTTTCCATTCAAGGCGGTGTATGACACTGGTGTTCCCTTCCTGGGCGAAGTGTGTTTCCGCCCCATCTGTCCAGGTCCACCTTCATCGGGCACATTGATTGTGGCGTGATACAAGGGATTGCTGACAGGCTCCGGATCTCGTCTCCAACATAGCATCCTGGCCAGAAAATATTAATTGGAATGAGGGTTTGGATTTGCAGAACCCCAGAACTGTACAACACTTCAGTCCTGTTTGGCTATTTCAAGTAATCTTAGCACATTGTCGCTGTCCTATGTGTATTTTTTTGTCATTTTTAGGTTCGACGGGGCATCTGAAACAAAGACATATTTTTCCCAGGACAGCGGCAATATGTGACATTTGTCAGACCATGACAAGACATGGTCACCTGTGAACAGTGCAGAAATGATTCAGAGCCAAGAGACTGGCAACAAGCTGGTCAAGTAATGGGGCACAAGCTGTTGCACAAAGCAGCCACAAGTCCTCAAACAAGTGTTTACGTTGTTTCCTGACTCTCGCAAGGCTGTCAGTGGACATTAGCGCTCCTCTCACTTTTGCCTCGCTTTTACCAGCACACACCTCTACTCACTCTGAAGCTCCTTTATCTAGCATGTTTCTTTTAATAAAATAGCCCCTCTTTCTCTTTTACACGATTAACTTTAGAGTATATGTCTTTTTTTTTTTCCCCTGTGTGCTCCCCTTCAAATCCCTTTCACCCTCCTCCTTTTCCTCCTTACCCCCCTCTGTTTGACCAAGTCTGTATTTGTTGTGAGACAAGGCGGTCTCTGTCTGAGGACCGTGCATGTGTGAATACGTGCATCTGTGTGTATGTCTTGTGTGTGTGTGTGTTTGCAACTGTTGATATCTGCTTTGCGCCATCATGCTTGTGTGTGTGTTTAAGCGAGCCCGGACTGGGCCTCGGGGGCAAAACACTCCCCCCACCACATTCCCCCTCCCTCCTCTCTTTTTGTCCTCCCAACCATCTCCCAGAGATGGATGTGTCTCCAGGGAACTGGCCCCAGAAGAAAAGCACCTCTAGCTCGCGCATATTAAATTCTGCTGAGCAAATACAATATGCTGATGTTGGGTCCCCCCCCCCTCTCTCTCCCTCCCTCCGCTCTCCTGGTTTTTAAAAGACCGGATAAATACATCTTCAAGCGGAGTTCACAAGTCTACAACTTTAAACGTTTTTGTGCAGAACTATATTGATCCTTCCGCACATTTTGGAAACGGTTGCAGAAAAAAAACATCCAGCACGATGTAAGCGGGCATGGCTGTAGATGGCTAGCATACCTTCAGAATGTACACTGTCACCTGATGGGGACGCAAAACAATGCATTTAGTGTGTCTTGACAAAAAATAACAGACTAATCGACTACCGCTTTCTTTTCCTCCTCTGATGCACCTACTTGAGCCCCCCCCCCCTCTCTCCTCCTCCCCAACCCCACTTCATTCCCCTTCTCAAACACTCCTCCCCCAGGCTTAAGGCTCGGCACCTGTGGGCCCCTCTCCCCCACCTCAACCCCGACCCCTTCTCCCTCTTTACATTTGTGAAGGAGCCCAGCCCGTGCCTTAAAAGATTGCCGTTAGTATGATGACCACTCAAAAACACAAATTGGCATTTTTTTTTGGGGGGGGGGGCTGTTTCTTTTAGTAACCTATATTGGACCATGTCTACATTTACTCAACAAATTGCACACACTTCATTTCTACACGGATCCAATTGCTACCGACCTCCTTCGTGTTTCTCGCATTTTCAAATCTTGACTTGCGACTGAGGTGCCTTATTCAACTCCTTTATTTGCCGTGTAGCTGCGCTGCTCATTCTTATGAGATTTTAGAAGTAGAACGAGATTTTCAGAGTTGTGCACCTGCTCTATAGTAAATCGCACTATAAAACAGCCGGGGGTATGAAAGTTTATTTCCACATCCCCATTAGTCAACGCTCGCCAATACTCCACCGCCCCCACTATAAGCTCCCCCAATGGATTTTCTTTAATTCTTTGTCACTTCTCTCTCTCTGATGAAAAGCTTTCAGCAACATGAAGGCTTGCAAACGCTCTCCTTTCTGGCACCCACTAAGCATGGCGTGCTCCCAAACACATGGCTCTGATAGTCGCCCTCCTAATTTAATCCACTTGTTTTGTTTTCGTTTGAGCGCATATTTCACACGCACTAACTTTCGTATCAAGACTTTTCTGAACAGCAAAGGCGGCTTTTGTCACACAGATGTGATCAATTTTCAAATGCTGTGTGCAATCTTTGCTTCGTGTATGTGGTACCCCGGTGCACTTCAGGATCATGTGCTTTTTTTCGCCGCGGCTTCTTCCTGGCTTGAAGATCGGTCTGTGCATGTCATTAACATCAGTGCTACCAAATAATGATTCTCACAGCTCCCTGCAAACAGGGATTGGAACATTTTGAAACTTTTTTTAATCCGAATGCCCCGTTGAATAAATTAATAACATTTAAATGGGGAAAAAATATTCACGTTTTAGGTTGTAAACGTAGGTCAGTGCTCTTGACAGTGTTTTGGCCAGCAGAGAAGGCCTTGATGGTCACTGGAACAGGCACACTGCCAATCAAGCTGAATTTGAGTACTCCCCCAACCACCTCCCAGCACCCCCTTCCAATCCAAGTCGACAAAAGCCTGATTAAAAGATGTCTCTAAAAGATTATACTGACTGATCATCCTGTAACGTGAGGTGTGCTAAGAGGGATTCTTCCTTCCTGATCTGCTGTGAAAAAGGCAAACGGCCACTGTTGTCAACGTCAAACATGTTCGGTACTTGCAATCCACAATTCTTATGTGTGTGTGATCAACACTGAGTTGAGCTGAGCCACGGAATTGGTGATTTTGACATTCCAAGGAACCGTTGCCAATTAGGAGGCGACCTGTAGCTCGGGAAGTAAATAAACGAGCACCTGTTTGTGTTGAGATTTCTTTATATTTTGAGGATTTGGACCTGTGTGCATTCAACTAAAACATATCTTAACTACCTGGTGATAATCAGCTCAAAACATTCCATTCGTTATCCAAGTTTGTCAAACGACTTAATTTAAAGCTGCGGTGAGTAGCTTCTGTTCCCCTTTAGGCAGGAATTCTGCATTACAACAACAGAGCTGATGCTTTGATGAAGACGTAGGCTAAGCCTCACCCTCGTCTCCTCACCGTGTGCGTTTTTATTCTGAAGGACAGCTAGTGAGAGAAAAATATTAATTCTTCAATGTAGGTTTATTTTCTGCTACAGAAACTGAAAATCAGATGTTTTGTGAGCTTCTTACAAACATTGCGTGCAAAAATGCGACATTTCTGGTCCGTCATGTTTGGTGCGCCAGCCCGGGAACGTCACCTGTCGTCCTAAAATACAAAAGATCAAATGCTTTTAAAAGATGCCGATAGACATGACCCACATTGTGTCATCTCCTCAATTAGTGGCTTAGCTGAAAATTATTATCATTATTTTTTTTAATTACACACTGCACTAAAGGAACATGGAGAAAAAAAAGCACCGTCTTGTTGTTCATGTTTGAAGTCATCAATCAAAACTAGCCGCTCACTGAAACCATAACATAATAAAACTTTGCTGTTGTTGTTAAGATGCGCCGTGTTGAAATGTGATGCTAGTGCATTGATACTGTACCATAATTGATATGGACACCACACACTGCAGTGTCTTTGGTTAAAGCGATGAATATTACCTTTAAAAAAAATATCACAAAATCAGATCACGGATAGCCCCATATGAACTTTTTCAGTTGTTGAAATGTTTCAATAAGTAAATCCCTTTGAAGAAAAGCATGTTTTTTGTTTGTTTGTGTGTCTCTGTATTATCTTTGTGTCAGAACCTGTGTGTGATCTTCAAACAACTCAATATGACCATCAGTCGCCGTTAATTCTCATCATGTGACCGCAGAGCAGTTTCGCGTGAAACATCAATGGGCAAGGCCCAGCAATTTCAGGCACTGCATCAAAAGGCGTCAGGGACAAGACGGCTACTCTTGAGTCACGATGGCGGCTTTCATAGAACTCTCTAATTAGGCAGCAAAGGAGCAAAGAAGACAAAACGGCCAAGAGGCTTTGTTTCCCAAAATGACTCAAATGCATCTGTCTTCATCTGGTTGCTGTAAATGCACATTAAACACCAAACACATAAACTACAATTGTGTGTTTGGTTCTCCGGCTAAAGAAAGTTTTCACACAAAGGCTCCACGGGCGCTGCCAAATGCTGTCAGCTGGCCACTTTCCAACAGGAGACTCTGAGCCAGACACACCAATAACATCCACTTCACTTCCTGTAATGATTCACCTGGACGCTGGGCAGTGGCCAACAATAGTGCCCCACTGGGAGAAGGGATTAGGGTTTTTTAAATAAGCCCCATTGGCAAAAACCTCCTAATGGGACAGTGATTACTAACTGGCACAATAAAGCCTGCTCGGCTGTCTGCGCATTGTGGCATGCACGTGTGAAGACGTGTATTTGTGTGCGTACGTGTACAGTGTGTGTATAACCACCAATTAAAACCCTTTACGTATTGTCTTCGATTTACAAATTGAGGATAAAGCATCATCAAACCTTGCATCGCGCGGGACTATTTGGACTTTTCGATCACAGAATCGAAATCAGACTCATTTTGGACGGTTCATCGGTTTTCGAACGTCTCGGTTCTCGACCAATTTGGTTTTCGTCCAAAAATTTCTAGTTTTTTATGCCTCGGATGACGATCAAATTTCAGATCTCGAACAAACTGAGCGCACTTGAATGCACCATTTGACTCCTCTCGCTTTCCTTACACGAGGAAGTGACGCTTCCTCGTGTTGCTTTCCATTGTGAGCAGACGTGTTCAGTAAACATTTTTATTTTAAAAAGAGCGTGGTTTCGGTTTTCGAACAATTTCGGTTTTTGAACAGCTTTCTGGAACGGATTATGGACGAAAACCGAGGTTTGACTGTACAGTTGAACAATTTGATTATTTCGCATGACTGTCTCACATATTATATTAGAATCGGCTGAGCAAAGGATAGACTCCATCTATTTGCGACTATGAACTTTATTAGTACTGTAGCATAGAAAATGGATAGATGGATTTTAACAGTAAGGGCTCTATTTTCATGTCAGGCACAAGTCTGGTGCGGTGAGTGGCAGATTTGCCCAGAGGCGAGTTAGACGGGGCGTTGGTAATTTCTCAATTCATCAAAATTTTGAACAATAATTACCTCAATTTACACGCTACTTTCAGTATACGAACGGTTTTGGGATAGATCAGCTAACGGATTTATGTAATTCCTCTCGCACTGCGTAACCATCATTGGGAACGTGCATAACAAATTGCCGTGATCTGAAAAATAGCCATATCGCTCCGCGGCCTCAAGTCAGAAGCTGCTGCAAATGGAGACGGAAGTTCCACCTGCGCATTCATGATCATCCAATCACCAAATCGCCGTGACGTCTGTGACACCCGAAAAATCGATTCATTTTCATCAAAATAAAAGTTGAAGTTAAAGTGTGTATATTATTCATTAAAATGTAGCGCTGTTTTTAATTGGGAAGAACAGAATCGAACGGTGCTCGATTAGGATCTGTCGTCCTCTTCCCTTTTTGCCCACCTCTGCTAAAGTTAATGAGTGATAAATAGTTGTTTTTTTTTAAGTGTTTTATTTCTTAATAGCCTGTGTCTTCACTATGTTGCATTATGTTTGTTTTTAACCACACACTGGTTGAAAAAAAAAATAAAAAAAAATAAAAAAGGAAATCTCACCTAAAATTTGGTGGCCGGAATGGATTAATTGCATTTCCATTTATTTCAATGGAAACTAATACTTTGATTTATGAACAAGTTACAAATGGGCTCACTGAACCAATTTTTTTTGTGATTTTCGTTTCTTGTTTCCGTTTTTTTTATCTGTGTTTGTGATTACCTTTTTTGTTTGTTCAGTATTTGTGTTTCATCTTTCGTAATGTGTTTTTATTTTTTTCTTTGCAGTTAATTTTCTTGTTTGTTTTTTTATTTTTATTTGTGATTTTTGATTTACTGTTGTGTGTGTGTGTGTGTGTGTGTGTGTGTGTGTGTGTGTGTGTGTGTGTTTTGCTTTGTGTTTGCCTTTTTGTTTTGTCATTTGTTTTGGTGACTTGCCCTTCAGGGCCACGGTCCATCACTTTCAATAGCCTGCACACTATTTCACTCATGGTCATGTGTCGCAGTGTCTGTATTGAAGAAGCGCACCCCACTGTCGTGTGACCTCAGTCACATGATGCCACGTTGAACCTTACACATGTACTTGTGTGCTTGCAGCAGAGATCAATTTATGTTTGTGAACAGTAGTCCCTCATTAGCACTGTTTTCATGTGATCAGGCTGCACCGCAAGGCGCACGCACACGCACACACACACGCACACACACACACACGCGCACACGTCTAAACAGTTGAATACAAAATCACACGTGCACACACGAGCACAAACGCACCACATGACCAGATGAAGAGGAACCATTGTTCACAATCACAGGACCTTTTAACGCAGATGCACACAATTCTCCTTCTGCAACGGAAGGGTAAGAGGCAGCAGCGTTGGCCTTGTTTTGATATTCCGTGGCTTACATGCTTGCACTGATCACAAACACACAGACGCTCCCTCTGTGTCCGTGCCTTATCAGTACGTCGTCTGTGTTTCCAACATAAGACAAATCAGTGTCACACCAATGCAGACGCATTTGCAGCAACCACAGGCTGCTCGCTGGCTTGTAATAAGGCTTCATGGAGCTGTCATTGTGGCAGGCAGTGACAGTGGCAGGCCATTAGCTTGCCGAGCCAGAGTGGGTGAGGTCAAACCCCTGACCCCTGTGACTGAGCATTGAGTGGGTGGTGGGGGGGCAGCTGGATCAAAGTTCAAAAGGTGACAGGGGTGGAGACGTTTGACCAGCTATGACCTCTGGTCCCCATTTTGTGGAGACAAGTCATAAGACAAACATAATCAACTATGATTTATGAGCTAATGGATGGTTTTTTTTTTTTTTTTTTTGGTGTGATGTAAAACTTTTATTCACAGGCAACTTTCGAGCTGCTGGACGTTTACGACTTTAACCTTTGCGTCTCAAACATGTAAAGCTCTTGTGTTCTCTCCCTGGATAAATAAAGAAGACAAAGAAACATTTCTTTCAGTGTTGTGTTCAATGGTGGGCAGGTGCTGCAGATGCTTTCGCAATACAAGTTGCACACAGGTACTAAAAGTGTGTACAAATGTCATCGATGCATTAACAACGTCACACTATGCTTACTATTTTGAGTGTCGCGAGCAGAACCCTAACCGCAACATACGGAGTGTTTGCTTGATATTTTGATTACACCTTATTTGGCTATTAAAGGAGATGTTATACATTTTTTTTCACCGCCAAGTGTGTGAAAAAGTGTGCTGGAGTGTGCACTGCGGCTGACTGCTTGCTTCAATGTGTGGAAGTAAACACCATAGTCTGAAAATAATTTTTTTTTTTAAAAGCGAGCGCTCCGGTGAAGAGATCGATTGTGCATAGAGGAGTGGTACTTTTGCACTGGCCGTCAACCAATCGCACGGCACGTACAGTATCGACGAACAACTACTTACAATTTGGAGCAATGCAGAGTTATACTGTCACAAATATTTTTTTCAATGACTCAAATATCCATTAATAGATGTTGGTCCGACCATATACAGTCAAACCTCGGTTTTCGAACGTCTCGGTTCTCGTCCAATTCGGTTTTCGACCAAAAATTTCGAGTTTTTTATGCCTCGGATGACGAACAAATTTCGGTTCTTGAATGCACCATTTGACTCCTCTCGCCTTCCTTACACGAGGAAGTGACGCTTCCTCGGGTAGACGAGGAAGTGACGCTTCCTCGTGTTGCTTTCCATTGTGAGCAGACGTGTTCAGTAAACATTTTTATTCTAAAAAGAGCGTGGTTTCGGTTTTCGAACAGCCTTCTGGAACGGATTATGGACGAAAACCGAGGTTTGACTGTACTGTAATATTGTAAACTAAATCTCCTTTTTATGCAAAACAACAAATGATATCCATGAAAAATAAATTGTCCTTTCCATTTTGACATCAATTAAATCGTTGATAAAACAAGACCGGTGTCATGAATCCATAACTATTAAATATTTTAGGAGAAAAAATATCTTTGGTTCTTCTAAATATGAACACAAAAAAAGCACAAATAAGCAAAAAATAAAATAAATAAATCTTGTGTCCTATTACTCAGGGACTTCACACCTTGAACTTGCATTTGATTGTGTCCGTTGGGGTATAAGACTCTCCAAAATCAGCTGTTCGGCTTCCATTACCGGCCGTATGTCACATTTTTTTCCCAGTTACAGTTGGTGTCTACCAAAGCTGCCCTTTGTCACCAATTTCGTTTTCCACCAAACCACACCTCTTCTATTCCAAGGCTGTGCCCAGAAATTACATCCATAGAAGTTGTTCCACTTCTCCTCACCAGGGTCGCGGGTAAGCTGGGGCCTATCCTGGCTGACGTCGACCAAGAGGTTGCGCACGCCCTGGACTGACGATTAAATGTAAATGCTGGTCAAGCAACTACTTTGATATGATGGTATGGCATCATTGCTTTTCTCACCATGCGCTCGCCTTGAACATTTCTTGCAGAAAAAGGAAGATATAGTTCAACCCCCACTCTCTTTTCACACACACCAGAATTGGTTGGGGTGATGGCGGGCGGTTGGGGTAGCTGCACATGATTAAGTGCCTCAAGGGGATTGGGTGGATTTGATGCCTCAATGGCAGACTGCACAAACTTAAGCTTTCACAAAGTGATGGTGAGAATTACTCTCCGCTTTGGACAGGCTTCAAAAAAATTAGACTATGGTGGTCTCTGCAGTAGTCACAATTTGCACTGATACTGGAACAAGAGTGATTCCGTTGTGTCACGATCAATGTCCTCTTCTCGCTCGCAGCTGTCATGTGTTTGTTACCCGGAGACCTTCAACGCACTCAAGCTGCGTGACGCTCGTGTTAAAACCACATTTACTCAAGGGGGGGGGGGGGGGGGGGGGAATGCACCTGTGACACGCTGATATGATCAGCTCTGCGATCCGTGAACCACATCCCAAGCAGAAACCAATACATGACGAGAAGTCTCCCTCGTTTGCGCGTCACGGCACCGTCACAGTGAAGTCTTGGTCAGCTACGGATTGCAGACAGAGTGAGGCAGCGAAAAAGACAACAAAAAAAAAGTTTAAAAAAAAGAAGGGCCTGACGAAGAAACCTCTTGATAATCCTCAGGGACGTCATTTGTGTTCCTGTTTTCACCGGTTCGCACAGCCGTATGTCACAATAGCGCCTCATTCTCTATGAAAACAAGCAAGTGCCACACTGTCACTTCCCCTCTTGCACCATGAACTCCTGCTGGCATCCTGTGTCAATGATAAGCATAATCCCTCGATACCTCCTGGCCCCTCTTAGAACAAAAGAACCACAGGAAGAGGTCAGGCCTTTGCCACATAAGCCTGCCAAGAAATTATAGCGCTCCATATGTTTCAGGTTGAGGAAAAGTCCAAAACAAATCCCACGACTGCACAATCCCATCCTACTTAATTAGAGGTTTGTCTTACATACAGGGAGAACCTGTATTATTTGGCTGAGGTTATGTACGCTGTCAAATACTCATAATCACATCATCAGCCTTGTGCATTCAAACATTGTTTGGTTGCGTCGCCGTTCCCAGACCGGCAGACTTGTACTCCTTTCTCCGGGGGAATAAAATAGTTTACGACTGTTATGATATAGTCAGCCATAAATGAGGATTAAGAAAGAGGCAAAGCTCTTTGAGGTGTCAGTATAAACCAGATCGAGGCTAGATTTAGACCGCATGAGATCAAGTGGTCAGTGCAGGAATTATTAAACAAGAGGTTTTGATGACTGATGGCGTGTTGGCTTGTTTGTCATTGAGCAGAATTAAGCGTAAAATATGACAACGGAGACGCCGGACTGTTGAGCAGCTAAAGCTGCAGGTCAAGCAACAACGGGAAAGAATTTCCAGCTACAAAGCTTCAATGGTTCGCATGCTCAGTTCCCAAACGTTGAAATTTGTTCAAACAAAAGGCGATGTAACACAGCGGTCAACATGACCCTGCCGCAGCTTTGGAAATTGAAGTAAAAAGATGATACAGAATGTATGCACATTATAAAATATAACGGAGTGGCCCCTCTTTTGATGTCCAGTGCAAGTCTGGTGCAAAGTGCACTTTGCAAAAGACAGTTTTCATTTGGTATTTTCGTAGACGTGCACGCTTACAAACGGGCATTTGCGCCGGTGTGGGCGTGAACATCGCCGACTTGTTTGCCGGACAATGGAAGCGGCTCTTCTCATTCTTTTTCAATTCAGCACAAGCGCAGGGTCTACTTGGCTGGAGTCGAGGGCAGGAGATCGAAGTAAAGTACATTCATAATCTCCACTTGCGGTTGATGTAAACTTGGCCAGGGCAATAACAGATCACGGCTGTAAAGCGTGTACTTGGGAGAGCGCCTTGCATTCCAATTGTTCATGTCAGTGTGTTTTACTTTACATCATCCACAAGTGGAGATCTTCATGCAGTTCCTTATAAATGTACTTTGCACACATCTGTCTCCTGCATGGACCCCAAAGAGTCAGTTCTCCTCCCGCCAAGTAGACTGTACGCCTCTATCGCGCTGGATTCAAAGCGAATCAGAGGCGCTGCTTTCATTTGCCGGAAAGCAAGTCAAATGTGTTCACTCTCGCAATGGGGCAGATGCAAAATACCAAAAGACAGAAAACTAACATTTTGCACGAGATGAAAGAACACCCCCTTGTGTTTAGTTTCTCTTTAAGACTTGAGACTATGTGATTTGCCCATATGTGACTTACTCACATCTGTGATACATAGTATATCCCGTTTTCATTTTGCAGTGAAAATGAGAAATGTATTATTTGAGAGGGGAATGATGGCAGGGAGAAAACAGATGGCTGCAGCCAAGTGGAGACTACGAAGTGAATTACTGCACTGGCCACTCCTCGGGCACAGCATCCATTGTAAGATGATGATAGCATCTGTGTTTTTGTCTCAAGCAGTGCATTTTGGTCATGGTGATGCAGTCACGACAAGTTACAGAGGGTCCTCGCATTATGATGCCACTGACATGCAGTGATTCGAGGTTATGCAGTGGCATAAAAATACGCCGTCACATTGTAGTTTCTGTTTTCATTAGATTTAAAAATATATATATTTATGGCCCAAATGTTTTTTTTTAGCAAAATATTTACAGAAATTATGACTTTTTACTGCTGCCTTAGCTTAGTGAGTGATAGACTGTGGTGCGCTATGGCTTGATCTACATTATTTACTGCCCTCTGAAGACAAGTACGCCCCAATGTATGTACAGCACAAACACAAGTTAGAATCCGACAGCTTGGCTCTAACCTTTTGCACAGAGCTTGTATGTTTTTGGCTTGTTTGGCTGGATTGGAAATTCTCTTTTGCAAGAGCGTAATTGTGAATGGTCGCTTGTCGACCTGTGTCCTGTGATTGATTGGTGACCGGTAATTCAGATGGGATCGGCTCCAGCTCACCTATGACCCTGAATCGGATGAGCCATGGAAAATGAATGGCTGCAAGTTAGAATTAAATGGAGAGACTCATGTCATGTCACTTCACCTGGTTGTCAGCTTGGATAAGGTGTTGATATAAAGTGAAGGTGAGGTGGCGACACGTTTTGGCAACCCACCGCCTGTTGGACATTACTCACACCCCTTGCTGGCGTCTGCAATCTATTTGTGTTCTCTCCTCCTTCAATCCCATGCAGGATGGTTACATAAATCACCAGTGTGAACCAAGAGCTGATTAATACGACTCAGTGCAAATGGAGGGCAACACAAAACAGCTGTTTGTGCCTTCATGGTTTATGAAGCCAGAGAAGCCAAAATCTTTTTTGCTTTTTTTTTTTGTTTAAGTTGAAAATGTGGAAGTGGATGCCGTCCAAAACACACTGTGATGCCAAGCTTTTACCGTGATCAAAATTAGACAGATGTTGGTCCTTGACATCATTATGCTGTCATATCAGCTGAGCTGTGCTCCAAGCAGTGCTGGTGTTAGTGAAAAGCAACACTTGTCAAAGAGGTAATGAGAGCATTCCATATTTTGACTTATTGGCTACCTCAAGGTTCAACATGGTGACTTAGTAGCATTGCAAGCTTGGTTAAAGTCATCAGATGCACGTTGAGAAACCAATTCAATCAAAAACCTTGCGCAATTCCATCCTTCAACGCTTCTTTGACAGGCAATCCGGTTCAAAAGCTCTGCTTATCTATCTCATCAAGATGGAGGTTGTATTCGTCATAAAACGACACATTTTCTTCCCCCTTTTCGCCAAAGTGCTGCAATAATTCATTTAAGCGCTGTAACTTGATCTGCATCTGGTATCATCAAATGTATCCCAAGATTTATTCAGTTTTGGGAAAAACAGACCTAATTGAGTGATTTATACCGTGAGGGGCAAATCATGCTTTATCAGTGTAATACCAGACCACAACTGCTGCAGGATAATGATCAGTCACTGCAGTGAGGAAAACACTTCTTTTAAATGAAGCTATGTGAAGCATTACTCGAGTGTAATGAATGATAATCACAAGTTCAAAGGTACAATATTTCATTCTGGTCACACATGTTGTGCGATTGCAAATCTAACTGTATTTGCAATCATTCAGAGGAGAAACATTTGCGACATTATTCCATCAATTGTATGCTTGACTTCCAAGCAGGATGGTTTAGGTTTCCTAAGTAAAAAAACTGCATAGGGTACAATACATTATTGTTATCGTGGCTTTGGTGTGGCTTCTTTAACTTACGGCTATGTTCTTGTTGCTTCACAAATATGGTGCAGTCTCTAAATTTCAACAGTCGGAATTGGCGGAAAATTTGTCTTGATTATTTAAAGGGAGCATGCTGCTTGTTTGTATGCAAAGAGACAGAAACACGCAATACATACCACATTCCAATTTGTTATGTTTCTTTTTCAATTCTGTTGCCATCGTCACATTCCTCTTTGCCGCCACGGGTACCCTTCATAAGAAAAAGCATGGAAACATGTTAGCATTTTTGCCTGAACAAAGTAGGTTGTGAATTTCAGCTCACAAATGTTGAGGGAGCATGGCTAAAATGAAAAAACACAACAACAACAAAAGCAAGTTGATGGACATGAGTCATCTGAAACAGGAATTTATGTGCCTATTTCTGGACAACAACAAAAAAGAAAGCCTCCTATGTTGGCCTGAGTGCAACAGGAACCTACACTGATACAACAATGACTCACTTTCCTCTTCTTTTTCAAGTACAGTCCCACATTTCATAACAGCAAGGCAGACTCTGCCCACACTAGCTTATTCTCATCCACACTTGTGTCAATAATTTAAGAACTGCCCATTTCTTGCATTTAATGGACAATGTTTGTCCTTAAAGATCACATTTTGGTATACTCAGGGAGACATGCTTGTTCGAAATCTGAATCATGAGTGAAGGCGATTAACGGACCCAAAGCTGACTGATGTATAATTAGTTTAAACTCAACATTGCTCTCTAGCTAACTAACTACCTAGAAAGCTAGCTAGCTAGATAGATATATTAAGCTAAAATGGGTGAGTGGGGGTGAGTCCAGGTTAGATAGATAGGTGTTTTATCTGTCTAGCTAGCTAGATAGATATATTAAGCTAGCTAGTTAGCTAGACCGATAAGACACCTATCTATCTAACCTGCTAGATAGATATATTAAGCTAGCTAGTTAGCTAGACAGATAAGACACCTATCTATCTAACCTGGACTCACCCCCACTCACCCATTTTTAATATCCTTATATTTATATTTTATAATGTATATGTATTTGTATACTTTTTGTTCTTCTACTTCTCCCTTTCATAATTTTCCTGCTGTAAATTGGGAATTTCTCCATTGTGAGACAAATAAAGGCCTTCTTATATTGTCTATTTAGCTAGCTAGATAGCTAGCTAGGTAGCGAGCTGGATAGATATATCCCCACAAGGGAAATTCACAAAACTTTTGCCAGCGTTTGGTGGAATCATAGACAAAAAGAGAAAAGAGTGAATGAAAGGCCAACTTACAGTGGAAAGCCTTCTTTAGAACATCAAACGATGAGTGTTGCTCCCAGCAGTCAGAGGGGCTCTGGGGGGACGAAGTTGCAATTTCCTGGCAGTGAGAGGCTGGACATGTGGGCACTGCTCACTACATCAAACACTCGAGACCTCAAGGAGAATTGACGGCACGCTCAAACCTTTTGTGTTTGACATCTCTTTTTGCCTGATTTCTTACTCCCAACCATCTCTCCCGTCTGATGTTTTCAAAATATTTTTTGACTTCATTTTCATGTTTTCAAATTTATTCTCGCAGTTTGATGACTTTATCCTAAGGGGTGACTAAAGTTGTTGTTTTGTTTTTTTATATACAGGTTGGCACAAAAACGTCTTCATATCCTAAACAATATTTTTTTTACTACATCCCAGAAGATGTTTTATTTTTCATACATTCTTTAATCATACACATCACTGAATCGATCATTCTATTTTCATTTGTAAAGGTTGCTGTTATCTTTTATTTCCTTTTGCTAATTGGTCTGGTGAAATCAACGCCTTCCATTGTTTTACAGTGACAAGGGGGCCGTTTTTTTAAGTTACCAAATATGGTTCCATGTCTGCTGAAGGGTGCTTTGTGATTGACTGGCCACCAGTCCAGGGTGTACCCCGCCTCCCGCACACCGGTGATCCTGAACGGGATTAGCGGATGAAAACGGATGGATGGATAGATGGATGGCTGCCTGCTAAGTGGTTAAAAATGAGAGAAAAAAAAAGTATTATTGTCCGACTAAAAGGGGTTTCTTCTTTAAATCTAAATTTTGCTCACTCAGACGCTCCCTTTTCACTTGTTCCCATTGGGATTTTATTTTACCATTTTAAAGTTAAGTCTAGGGGTCCACATGTTTCGTAGCCAAAAAAGAGTGATTCTCTCTTCATGCTTATTTATTGTAGCCCCCCACCGCTCAAAGTCAGTGTGAACCGGATGATTTTGAATAATTTATTTGCTGACAACGCTTGCACATGTCAACGGGAACATTGTATGTTCCGATTTGAGAGTTTTGCTGGTTGATAGCAGTTTTTGGGCAAGTTACCGAGAAAATGTAATATATTTCGTATGAGTTGATGTAAAACTGCTAAAAAAAAAAAGGGAACTGTTGGAGTTACCTTGTGTTGTTTAAGTGTTCCCTTATTCAACTTTCCTTACAATCATTTTGATGACACTCTGAAAATAGGACGTGACACAACTGATTATTAAATGAATGTCATTTTACTTTGTAACTTCATTCTAACATTTAATTCTTAAGGAGTTGTAGGCGAGTTTTGGTTCATTTGGTCTTTTGTTCTGACTCCTATTTTCGAAAAACATGCTTTTTATTTGTGCACAAACTATACTGTAAAGCAGGGAGTGCTCAGGGCTTCTGTGATGTATGCACAAAGATGTTCTACAGTGAACGAAGAAAAAAAAAAAAAGAAAAATAGATCGCTTGGAATTTATGTGCGAAGTTTTCACTGCCAAACATTGATGTCAAGATTTTAGATGGTTTAGATTTTATTGGCTACCAGTCAAACTTCTCCAGCCGTTATGGAATATTGTTTTATGTTAAAGCACAGGCCTTGTTGATTTTACATGACATTTGACCCTTCAGTACTGATTGCATTCTGATAAATTACAGTATAATGTGTTCATGAAAAAAACAAAAACAACTTTGATTGCTAGAATGGGATGTGTCACATCCTGTCTATTGAATGTCTCCAAGTGTCTCCCTGCACCCAAATGTGGAAACCAAATTTTTTTATTTTTTTTTATTTATTCATTTTTATTATTATAAATAACATCCACCCCCTTTACACTCCACGCCCATCTCTTACTACGTAGCAACACTGTCAATTGAACCTTTTATGGATTCAGATTGCCTGGCAAAAGGCTGTAAAAGGAAACGGTCCACTTTCATGGCTTTGCGGGTTTGGACGGATGTTCGGCAAACTGCAGATGTCAACATGGCATACATCACTTTAAAGCACAAAAGAAGAAAAAAAACACGTGGTTGTTAATAATATAGAGAGAGGAGAAACCGTAGTATGTATCAATAAACACTCTGGCTCATTTTCGCTTGTCAGTCATCAGGACAAAGAGTTCAACAGTAATGGGAGCCTACTGGAAGCACGCAGACTATTGAGTGTTGTTGTTGTTGTTGTGAATATTACAGGTGGTTACGTTGTCACGTGAATGCTGTCATTCCCGTAATTGTCACGACAGGCGTATTTTACACCGCTACAAATGTGTCACTCTAGTAACTACTTGAATATGGATGAGATTCACAGTGTATAAATGATTCTCCCTGCTTGCCTTGTGAACAAGATCCAAACTTTTTCAACTCAACCACAGACGCGCAAGTCATTGCTGCCGTTTCCGAAATGACCTACATAAAAGTTTTGAAAGAACAGAAAATAAGTGTTGCCAGCGATGGCGCTTTCAAAAGTGAAATACCCAACGGTGACATTTTGAAGTGTTATGCGGTACAGCGTAATGACAGGCCTCTCACCAGCCAGAAAGAAATAGATCAGAAAATCCGACCATGAAGTATATGCCGGCGCAATGCAAATGAAATGAACCGAAATGTTTGATCGCATTTACGAATGTTATTGGTTAGAGACAAATTGTTCATGATGAGGTTTAAAAAAAATTTTTTTTTTAAAGAAAACAGCTGGTCAAGCAGGAAAATAGTTGTCAATGAATCGAATGAACAAAACTGACAAATAAATTGTTAGTTTAAGAATGAAAACAGATTTTCGTGCTGCTTGTCAACATCCACCACCATTGTAAATGCATCAACAGATTTTGTGTTGCAATACTGACGATAAAGTTGGACATACATTGAAATCGATATAAGCGCTAGACTATTTATTATTAAATGGTTGTCTGACAGCAGTCTCAAAAATGAAAATAAAGGCTCTTTGTAAAAAAAACTGGCCTTGAGAATAGTGTCAGGGACTACTGGGACATTTCCTCTTAATTATTAATCACAGTGGTGGTGTGTAAACCCAAAAATATATGCGGTGTTTCACATGTTTTGCATCACTATTCCAACCTGTTGCACACTAAACTAAAGAGTCGCGTATTTTTAATATATTCGCACATACAGCGCCCGCATAAAACCTTTTTTCCTTTCAGAATCAATCGTTTGGAATTGGTACATTTCTGCGTGGGGTGCTGGTGAGTGAACGTGCGATTCTGACTAACGCAATGAGTTCGCCGGTGCATTTCCACACACAGATGTGCACGAGCGTGACACATACACACACACACACGCGCAGATGGCCCCAGGCACCAGCGACAGTCGGAGGCTATAATTTAGAAAAGGCAGGCTGGAAGGCAGGTCTTGGTCTGACTTGCCTCAGGTAACAGCTAAGCCTGCAGATCTGAGTCAAGCACTTTTGGACTGGAAAGGATGGCCAATTTGCTTCGAGCGCAGGGTAGGTTGGAGCTGTGGGAGCAGCTGAGCTTGTCAACAGATTAATGCGTCAAGTTAAGTGACAGGTCGACCCCCCCCCCCCACCCCTTCCCATCCCTCCCACTGTAGCTCTCACTGCATTTGGTTTCTAAGAACGTCTCATATCTCTCGATACCCTCTGGGACGAGTGCTCAAACCCCCCCACCCCCACCCCCACCCCCCCCCGCCCCGCTCAACTCGAGCCAGGTGCCACTGTTGTTGTAGGCCGGGCCTTCGTCTTTGCAGCTTGAAATTGCGAGTCGAAATTTTCCACTGGCACACTTTTTCGATGTCAGCTGCAACCGTTAATGCTGACCAGATGAGGCACAGATGGGAGGTGTGGAAGAGGTGAGAGGAAGGCTACATGCGCAAAAGAGACAGGAACACGATGAGTGTGAAGGAAATGACACAGCTGCAGGTGTTGCGCGCCGTTGGGATGGACCTAACTACTATGCTGAAAGTCTTGGAAATGGAAGTGGTAGTAACGCGGGCATTTCACGTGACCTGTGGTGTTTATAAACACAGATTCTGATTTTGTTCTTTCATTTAATTTTTTTCTTTCTCCTTGACAAATAACACCAGTAAACGAACAATATGCAGGGCCCTATTTTCGTACGTAGGTGCCTGTGCGCTCGGGGTAAAACGGCCGCGTCGTCATTTTCATGCTGGGGCAAGTCAATTTTGTCTCGTGTTGATGATATTTGTCAATTCGATATTTGGATTATTTTAGGAAGCTGTGGCTACCTCAAAAGTTTTTTTTAAAAATATTGTTAACCAACAAAAAGAGTGTTTGATCAACTTTGATAAGCCTTGGATATTGTCGCACTCCGAAAAGAATACATCCAATGGTGGCCCCGGGACTTTTTGCAAAGTACAACGCAGTGCTTGCATCATCAGAGTACGGAATTTACAAGAATGCATATGATTGGCGCACAGCAAAAGTGTCCTTATACCTGTACGTTTTTTTTGCACCCCATTAGATATGTCACTCGGCGCCGTGAGTACCAGAGCAGACAAGTGACCGGCCGTGCTTCTTGTGTAAAGAATCTGGGCTCCAGTCATGGTGGTCAAATGATGCCTTTGATGAGCCTGTCTGCAAACCAAAGTGTGCTGGCTGTGTGTGTGTGTGTGTGGGGGGGGGGGTGGGGGTGGGGGGGGGCAGTTATGTTGGATGAAGGGAGGCAGAACACGGGGTCAAACACTCCCTTTGAAGACCTGTATGCACCCAAGCCAAGGACAACATGAAAGGAAAAGACAAATTGGAACAAATCGACGTAAAATACAGTCCGGTTAGCTGCGTTAACAGTCATCTTGATCTCATTTGCTTTGTTGAAAGATTTTGAAAAAGTCCGTGATTTGACTGATTTTTCGACATGATGTGCAGACAATTCCTTCCAAACATAGATCATGCTTGCTGGGCATAAGTATTTGAGATACAGGTAATGCCACAAAACTGTCATCGTA